>JAEQBH010007458.1:0-163330 GCA_016808115.1 Tetrastigma voinierianum | reverse complement strand
CCGCCATCAAGAACCCCGAAAAGAGACCTTTCTCGCTTCATCCAACACCTCGCCATCACCGCATAATTTTAATTAACCTCAAAGTCTAACAAAGAATGTCATTGGGTCGCAGACCATCATAAGTTAGCCCCTAATTCCAGAAGTGCCTCTGCATCGTATGCCCTCCGTCTTTCCCGAGGCTCACCGGTCGTGTAGCCGCCGTAAGACAATCAGAGGCCTGTCCATCTGCATGTATCACTTACCCGGGCCCGCGCCTCGAGAAGCTCACGGGGCTGATTCACATTGAAGCATTTTCTGCATCTAGTGTGTGCTCAACATATCTCCGTGGTGCTCAAAGTGGTCCTAGATCTAATTTCACGACTCGCCCGCATATACGCCGTGAATTTCAAGATTTAAAAGATTCAGCTGAATACTTTTCATAATATTTGATGCATGCAAGTGATTTGTGCAAAGACAATAGGTTTCAAGAGGAAAACAATATTATAAAAGATGAGAAATATTTGAAAATTCGTATAAATAAAGCAATCTATCGCTTAAAATCAAGCTCGATGCTCAAATCTCGATACCTCTTTCCAAGGATGCGAATCGCGGCACTCCATTGCATCCTCCCACAACGGCTCGCCGACCGACAAGTTACTAATGAAGTCAAGTCGCTAGAAATCGCTGAAATCAGATTCGAAAGTGGGTTATAAAATTTTTCACTTTTTCGTTCGGGAATCACACCGGGACTTATAGAAGAAATCCCAGAGCATAAATGATTGCACAAGGGTTATGTTTCAATGTTACAAAATCCTACTGTGATAAATAACATATTAATCTCAATGTTTTCCAAATCCAATCACAACAATAAAGGACTCCGGTCCTCACGAATATAAGATAAGCACTCAATCCAACATAATTTTAGCTTCCAAACTCGTTTTCTTCTCAAACCATGCAATACATATGCCTACAAAAAGATTTATACTAAAATGCCACATTTTAATCCTTTTTTACTATTTTTAATTTACACCTGCCCATATATAATCGCCAACACAAACGTCTAGAACCGAGGACATCCCCGGGAAAGGTCTTTCTGGGCTTCAAAGACTGTGACTCGAAAAATTATTTTTAAAACAAAATCTGGAGCCAATGTCATAAAGAGGAACAGTAAGTTCTAGCGCATGCCTCCCCTGCTTTCATCTTAACATAGAAAATTCATAGCATGGCGTGCAGTAAAATCACAAGTGAGAAACTGAAGCTTTTGGCAGAAAACATTTCTCAAAACTCGTGGCCGAAACTATTTCTCCGTTGAAAATCGTTTGCTGGTGGTTAATATCTCAAAGCATATAATCGAAATCAAGTACCAATCCATCAGGGCCTGTTTCATTTCTCAAATAATTCGTACGTGATGCTTCCTGTAACCTCTAATCTCGGCATCGATGCATGGACTCCCATCACTACTCCGGCTTAAGATATCCTGTAAGGAACACTACGATCCATATAGCATAATGGGAACCCTGTGAACCAAAAACAAGCTCTGGAGCGATGAACCCCAACCAACAGAACACCCCATTGCTGTACTAAGTGGAACCCTCATCAATGGGCCACAACTATATACCTCAGAACGTGCAGGCGACTCACACTATATAAATATATACTGTGATTCTAACCCCTAATCGTTTTGTATCAGCATAACATAGTTAGTCATAATATCCCATAACCTTGCCATGCAAGCCAATGAATACATAAGGACTCTAAACCGAAATGTACAACTAGGTGCTCTTGCAAACCAGGCCAAATCAAGCTTAAATACTGAATCAACTTTTCCTCAAGCATAAATAAATGAAGGTAAAAATGTTTATAAATTTTATATTTTCAACCACTTTACAAATCACTTAATTTAAATGACTTTCGCTTAGAAAGATGATTTTTAGAGTATGTTCTCACCTTTCTCGACATAATTTCAGCACTTGTCAGCACTCTAGATTATCGTCAGATGTCAAATCGCCACACAATCCATAAAAGCAAACATTAAACACGCTTCCAGCCACTCTTAACCAGCCACACAAAGCCTAAAGTGACCATATTCGAATCCAACTCGATTCAACAAAACTTTACTAAGCAATCATGATTCGATATGGACATCGATAATATACATGTGAAATCGACCGAAAGCAACCATACATTAAATGCCCCACAAAAACTATCCGTTTGAAATGCAATCTTTCGAATCTCGGGCACCTCTGTTATATCTTAAAATTCAAAACATTTCGGGTAAATTCAGATGAGATCATCTCGACTATACCCCCTGAATTAAACTAAACTACCCAAAATGTTCCAATTCAGCTCACCATTCAACACAAATTCCAAAAATTCCAAATTCCTAAACTCTTAAGATCAGTGAAATTATGACATAGCATGTGCACACACTGGAAATTCAGCGATACTCTGAATGGAGGCATTTCATTTACGATTTAGTGTTACAGTGCTGGAGCGCTCGCCATCCGACTTTCATCCCCACAGCACACTGAATTTCAACCCGAGGCAAAGAACAGGAGCAGTAACACCTGCCCCTTCCTTTCGACTCATCAACTGTCATCTTCATCCCATTTATCTGCTTTATCTTTTATTGTTTTCACTATTATTCTTTTCTTTAATTATTATTATTATTACTTCAGATAACACTATTAATTATTCAGTCCATTCTTGTCCTAATTTATTGATCTCAATTGATTATTCTTTAAATATGCCATTTTTCGAGATTCTTTTTCAAACCCGTTTCAAAGTTTCACTTCAAACCCGCTGCTTGTAAATTAAAATATTCCACCATCCTTTAATTTCCAAAACTTCTTCCTGGTTAATAGATTTCGAATGAGACTAAACTTAACTATGCAGACTCCGCTTTATCATCCCAAATCTGAGAGACTTAAATCTCCTAACTATTTTAATTTATTATTATTATTATTCTCAGAAATCTAATTTATATAAATTTCACCCTCCACCTCTTTAGTTCGTAAAAGTGCCACACCCTCCCAGTAATCGATAATTTCCTGCACCTCTAACTGTTCTGTAAAATTCTATTATAGCAACAAAATAATTAGTATAGAAGCCCCCTGTGCACATACAAGCATACCAGATCCCCATGATTCAAAAGGCAATTTAATTAACCCATTACTATTAAGGTCCTTAATATTCCATCGATCGATTTTTCAGTATAGAATTGGTGCTTTTGCGAGCTAATCATGCCAACATTGTGTCTATCCAAACATGAAGAAATTCGAAAGCTTCAAACTAACATCATAGATCGTAGAATTATGAAAGAAGAGCAAGTAAAAATAGAAGAAAAATGAATACAGTGGAGCAAGAAGAGCTATGAGAACTAAGTAAGTCGAATAAAGGCAAAATTCACTATGTCATGGGCCGCTGATCATAGCTAATTCTCGCGTATGATGAGGCTGAAACAACGCAGAGATAGCTTAGTAATTCAAATTTTCTATTTCCTGATTGGGCTAGTGATAGGCAACTACTATGCATATATAACAAATTTCATTCCTCTCTCGATTTTTGATCCAAACCATCCGCTTTGTGTGAAGTCCCATTTCATTCTCAATGTAACTATTATATTTTGGTTATTTTGGTATTTCACATCTTGTAAGGCTTATATAGTTTCACTTTATGGACAAGTTGTAACCCTAACTTTTCAATCTTTCAATCCATTTAATCTATATTTGTTCCAGTTTTCTTCTCTTCTCTTCCTCTTTTCTTTCCTTTTTCTCACACAAACATCCTGAGGAATACACTTCCAAGCAAGACTCCTGCAAGATAAAATACCCAAGAAAGTCTGTCATGTCAAAACAATGCCCCATGTTTTTCATGCAAGCATTTATTCCTCTTTTTACTATTTTGTAACTCACGCTTTAGGGCTTCCGAAATCAATCGTGATGTACCCCGAGCGGCCGTGATTTGGCAAGCTTTCGCTGTTCCACAGCGGATGCTTACTCGTTGCATCCGATGCCCCATTTATCGTTACTATGAGTCTCAGTTATCCAAAGGGATGGTTTTTAACTGCTTTGAAACATTGGCGGTAATAAAATGCTGGCGTACCTTATGAAGAAATACTTTAAGGTTTAGGTTTTAATGCCAATGAAGAGCTTCGTCGGGAATGACTATATGTCATCCTCCTAACGCGAGAAGGAAAAGACCCAGGACATGCTTGAATGCCTAGAAACCCTAAAACCACAGCGGGCGCCCGTGACTTCAAGGAGTCTTCTATTCCTTACATTTTAACTGTTTTTATTTCGCTTAAAACCATAAACTCTCCGCTTTCACTAAAATCCTAAAATCCAAAATCCCAAATTCCCACCAGTTTTTGATTTCAATTTAAATCATTTGTACGAAGAAAACACATCCATGTGTTCAACTCAGACCACATACTCAAGTAAAGAGTTTTTCTATATAAAGAGGGTGGAGGAATTTAGATACAAATTTTGGATTCCTATCAATTTAACAGGCACGACCAAGTAAATGGCCAAGCCACGTGGATGCAGCCTAAAGCGCATCGATGACTACAAATACTCTGTGATCATCCATCACATGCAAGTTCGTGAATTTTCAGATGTTACATATCTTATGTTTCAAATATTGAATTCTTGTTTCATTTTATTTTATTTTATCTAACTTTACCCCTTTTGGTAGGAGTTGTTCTGTTTAGTGTTTGCCTTATTCTTATTCATGGTCTGTTCTAGCCGTGGATAGAGTTTCCAATTCATATGAATTTGAAACCCAAGGAACAGTGGACAAGATGGTCGCGATAAGGGAATGGGTAACCTAGTGCACTACACACCATGAGGTATCATAAATCCAGTCATGGTAAAAAACAAGAACCTGTGAGAACCCATGAGAATATAGAGGTCCATGAGGGACTATAGAAACTTGTAATGGATGAGTTCACCATATGGAATGCAACCATAGTTGGGGTGAATCTCACACCAATCTCATGGAACAAGGACTTCCACATAACATGCTCCTCCCGAATCCATTCCTCATGCTTCGACCCCTCAATAATCTTAGCCACCAAGTTTTCACACATCATTATACTCATTTGAATGCTTATTTCTGACCTTGTTCTTAGTGAATGACTTTGTGGTGCAGAATAAGAGATTAATGCCCATTCGAACTAGAATTCACAATGCAGTTATAATTTGAACAAGAAAATGGGGGAGCAAGCCGAAAAATGACTTTGAGCATAAACGGACAACCTGCAAGGATCCATTGAAAACCTCATCAATCAAAGAACAATGTCCACCGCAGAGGAGTACCAAAGTGACACCATGGTGGAGGAGCAGTTGTCAACAATGAATGCACATCAGTGCCTCAGAGATCATTGAAATATCCTCAAGGGCTGTCCTAATCCTTAGAGATACGTGTGTCGTTGTTTTTCCAAGGGAGAAGAAAGAGCAAAGAAATCCTTCCCCTTTTTATAAACCCAGGAGGAAAGAAGTGAAACAAAGCAAGAAGAAGCCCCAAAAAGAATGTCTCCTTCAACCAATTCCCATTGCATCTGAACCCACCACACGCCTGCCACTAAATGCCCAATTCAGCCAGTGAGCTCCCTCCACACCGACTGGCAGATAATATTCTACCTTCAATTTAACACAAACCACAGTTCCAAACACCCAAATTGCTTGTGCTGTCAAAGAACACCGTACTATTTGTCTCTATTAAAATTCAGCAAATTAGTGGCCAATCGTATTTCCTCGCCACTACATCAAAAACAGCCGTTTACTCACATTGCATGGCACAACGGTTGGTTTGGGTAACTGACCAAATTCTGAAGCACCAACCCTAGAGATTTCCTAAGTTTCATTTCTATTCCAAAGAACCTCCAGCGCCTAAGGAAAGTGTGGTCGGGTTGCTGCAATTCCCCACTTTTTGTTTGCATTTTTCTCTTCCTTAGATTTATTCACGTTAATCTGCTCTAGCCTGTTTTCCACTCTTTCTCTCAATTTTTCTTAATTTTCCTCAGATCACTTCGTATAAATGTGTGGAAATCTTAAGTTTCCAGATCTGAAGAAAATTCAAGAGAAGCAAGCAGAATGAAGATGGGAAATTTTCGTGAACTATACGTGTACTCTGAATTTCATAAGTCGAATTTTCGCTTATCATAGCTAAAATTTCGCTTATATAGCTAAATATGGTGCATATACAACATAAATAAATTTCTGTGAGTGAAAATTGTGTACAAGTCATCTCCCCATTGCTAGTACAAAAATGAACAAAGAAAGTCTATTTCTTAAAAAAAATTAAAAAAGTTATTATTATTATTATTATTTATATTATTTTATTTGAAAAATTTCGTCATTAAAATATATTGTTTTTATTTTATTATTTTATTATTTTTATTTCTTATTAAAAATTAAATTTCATGAACATAAAGTGGTCTTTCTGCCAATATCACAGCTGTAATTTTCACAGTATGGCCCCCCTGCTTTATGCTGGCCATAACTTTTTCCATCCCTAACTGATGTGAGCGTTTGAAACAGTTGGAATATTGGGAAAGGTAGAATCCAAATATCCAGAAAGTTCTGATTTTTGTAAATTATATGAAGTGTAATGCAAAATCCTCCCAACCCAGTCAGACATTTTTCCTTCCTTTTCTTCTCCTAACTTGTTTATTCAAGCCCAAACTGAGTGAATAAGGTGTCATGGAAATATAAGTATCCATCCAACAACGAGATCACAGTCTCATCAGAGGTATCACCACATTTCCAACTTCCAACTGAAGCTCCCATTGCCACAGACTCGATGCTCGGGTCAGAGTTAGCAAAGGAAGCGGCTTTAATCATGTTTTTGTTAATATTTCTTTAAAGTAAAGCTCATTTTGTGTATGTTCAAGGGCTTGTCGGTCCCTTCTATAAAAAAGTCGCTTTATTAAAGTGTCTTTACTTTTTCAAAATTCGACCCATTTTTGCATAAACCAAAAATTTTGTGTTTTGTCTAGCTCATAGTTTGAATTTGAAACTTGGTCCACTCCTATCGTATATGCATTGTTCCATGCCTAGTCAGTGATGATCGCTTGAACTCTATTGCTTTTGGACCCTTTTTCTTCCACCTTTAATGCAATCACACACAATACAATGTGTTTATTCAATAACTTAAAAATCATGCTCAGCCTCCGTTGCAATAACTACCCTAGTTTCAAGTGACTACCTTTTATTAGTTAAGGACCCCATGAAGGAAGTGTCACAAATGCAAAACGGAAAGAAAAGAAAAGAAAAGAAAAATATTAAAATTGGTAACGCTGGCTTCGAAACCTCGAAAGCACACCCGCCCAGGCATATGGCGCGTAAAGCTCTGCGCCCGGCGGTCAAAACTCTCATCGGTCGGGAGTCGCCGACTTAGTGTTCAGCGCATAAGGGTGACGTGGAGTTTATTAAGTTGTTGCGCCGCGGAGGCTCAACCATTCAAGTCCAGAAACCCCGGAAGAGTTAGTGGTCGAAAGATCTCGCGCGACTTGCGCCCAAGCCTTAATCGTCGGGAGTCATCGTAGATCCCCGCAGCGGACTTTGCAGAGGTCGACGTAACAGTCGTACCCCACAACACAAAAAAGAGTACATGGAATAAGATATCCCGATCTATTTAGGGTCAAGAAGATGCTAGGTCAGGTAGTAGCTAGGTCGGGGGAGAGCAAACAGACAGTGGTCTCTATCACAGTAGAATGATCAAATGTAAACACTATAGATTTGGTAGTCAAGCGACCACCACTGTTGTTCAATAAATGTTCCACCTTTGTACTTCCTGCATCCATCTCCTCCTCAGTTACTCGTGATCACCTTATTTCTCTAATATGATCTCCTTAACATGGGTTAGGCACAACATTCAAATACAAACTCCTTCTTTCTAAAGCAATTTTCTAGTGAACATTTTGTTATCAAGCATGCCTCTTCTTTCTCTCTTCTTTCAGGTCATGCTATGGATCCAGCAATGTGTAGGTCAAAGTGCATCAGCTTCCAAAGTGCCATTTTGAACCCTTACTATTTATATATGTCTGAGTGCTTTTCAGATTTAATCCAGGCCTAATAACTGCTTATATTATTGTATGAACTCCACATTCCCACTTGCCTCGATTAGTGAAAATGGAAGTCCTTGTGGAGTTAATCATGCCAAACATCGTTAGAAATAAATCCAAAAGATAATAGAAGAATCGCCACAATCCATAACACAGATCGTGAGACCAAGAGAAAAGAAGAGCGTAGCAATAGAAGAAGAAAACAACAGCTGTGAGCAAATGGAAACAAAGAGAGCTTTATGGAGGAACAAAGGTTTAACAATGCCACCACGCAGCGCTGGAATTTTCGCCATCTATGAAAATATCGCAGCACAGCACCCACTCGCTTATGCCTGACTTTAGCTATGACACAAACATTATGATGAATAAATCACCATACACAATTTTGCATCTCCCTTGATTTTTGATCCAACCAGATCCGCTGTGTAATCTCGCTTTGTCTCTTTAATAATCATAATATTTTGGTTATTTCGTATTTCACATCTTTGTATCATATAAGCCACAATTTCTATGGACAAAGTCAGAACCCCAGAATCCTTTCAATCTTCTAATCCACAGCCTTTTCTGTCTTTGTTCCAGCACTTTTTCTCTCTTCCTTCCTTTCTCTTTCTACTAATAAAACACTCGAGAGGAGCGACAACTCAGAGAGGATGCTTGGTTTAGACCTCTTTCTCCTCCTTGAAGAGGAGGCCATCGCAGTGAATGGGTTCAAGGTAAAAATACTGCCTCACAGCCATATGCATTTATTCCTCTGTATCTTTTCATCTCAATGCTTTAGTTTGAATCATCACTATGATGCCCAGGCCGCATTTGCAAGCTTTCTGTTTGAAGTGGATGCTTACTGTTAGATCCACTGATGCCCATTTAGTTGTCATTACGGTTCCTCGCAGTTAGATCCAAAGGATGGTTTTAACTCCGCGAAACATTATGGCACAAATGCTATACTCAGAGTGGAAACACCTTAGGAAGTTTCAGTTTTAATGCCAAATGAAGAGCCAAAGTCGGAATGATCTATATGTCATCCTCCCCAAACGTGAGGGAAAAGCACTGAGCGTGACATGTTAAAATGCCTAGAACCCTAAATCAGGGTAATATCAGACTACATGAGTTCTATTTTAGCATTTTTTAACTTACTTTTATTTTTCAATTTTAAACCACTCAACTCTCGCTTTCATGCAAAATCCTTAAAACTAAATCAATCTCACCATTTGACCCCACTTCAAACTTATTTCCGAATGAAGAAAAACCCATCCTCGTGTTCGACCTGTGGACCGCTACCATAGTTTTTATACTGCGCAGCAGGAGGGAATCTAGGATACAAATTTTGTTGATTTCTGTGATCATCTTAATTAGTGGGTACCTAATCAACTACTCTGGGCCCTACCATGTGTCACTCTGGGTGTCATAAATAATCCGACACCCCACGCCTTGAAACGTGTGCAACTGGACACCATCCTTAATCTCACACTAAAATTTTCCTGGTCACTAGATTTCTGCTGCAGAGTGAATTCCGAACCGCATAAATCTTTTACTTCCTGGCTATCCTGAGATCTAGAGAATCTTTCTGCCAAATCGAAATGACTTTTCTTACTCATCTTCAGAAAACTGAATCCTTTCCCCTTGGCTTTACAAAATTGGGGTCAAGGCTCCCTAACATGGGATTAAACGGAGCTCTTAGTTAATTTATGCATGTTTTGGGTGTATTGTCAGTTTCATTCATTGAGTTTCACCCATCCAACTTGAGTGATTCAAAAATTCTGGACAAACCAGATCAGGAATACAGCATCATTTGAAGGAAGGTACAATTTGTAACCCCAAAGTTCCTAGAAACCCATTGTAAGTGGCTAAGAGTAAGAAACAATCCATAATATGTTTTCTTGGTAAATTTTAGTCCGATAAAAATGTAATCTGAGTTTTGGTAGATCCAAATTGAGAAGAAAACTTTTAGAAACTGGGATAGCTTGCAAACAGCAGAAGGAAAATTACCACTTATGATTTAAACCCTTTTAAAATTCAGAATGTTGAAGAGGGTAAACCAGTGGAGCGTATACCAACTACAATAAGATATTGAAAATACTACACCCAGAGTTTGGGTAGATCCAAATGAGATATCTAATCACTAAAAGGATCGTTAGAGTCATCATTCATATTGAAGTAGCGCTATGAGCAAAAAATGCTCATGTGTCCCCAAAATTTTTTTCATAGAAAGTGCATTGCAGACATCAATCCCAAACTAAAAATCTTGGAACTATTAAAATCTATTTTTTTCCTTCAGAAGTCGTTCTTGGATTGCAGAATGTGATTTGAAGTGATGGATTAGGCTTGAAGTGACAATGAATGTCACAACCCATGAACCAGATTCGATGGAGGAGGAACCTGGTTTAATCCACCCACCTTGGTCGGTCTTCACAGACTCTTCCGTGCTCCAAATTTAAAGCCTTGTTTGAAACCAAACCCAAGCAAGGCCTTTATACAAGAATATGCACGTAATCTCTGCCAGATCTCATAAACGGAACTAGTCTCACTCACCCCCCCTCTCATTTCATGTCAGCCACTGGCTAGAATAAGTGGATTCCAAACATTAAAAACAGAATCAAATATAAAACTTGCTAGACATTGATTCTGCTTTCTAAACTGATCCTGATACAAATCATCATAGGAAATTAATCTGTACGCGAAAAATCGTATGAGCGTCAAAACCAAGCATTTGATATAAAAATGTGGCACACCATTGTAAATTGCTATGAATGATTTGAGTGCTCGAATAGAACATTAACCGTTAAATCCGGAGTTAAGGATAGATTGCGTACTGTAATAAGGGTCAAATGAACAAAGATCGCTACTTAACGAACGATATAAAGTCACCCGATCCAGCCCGTCGGATAGTATCTGGTAGTGTTCACGAAATGATTTCTAATAACCATACCGCCAGTCACTTAGCTGGACCTGCCGGGTATCTTGTGTTATCTTGTGCACCAAAGATAGAGTTAGAATGTGAAAATTTACGATTTATTGTATGAAATCGCATGATCAAATAACCAATGAATTGTAATTAATGTATATAAATAATAGAAAGATATATGTATTTGTACCACATCGGGTCATTGAAAATTATACAATGTATTGATTTAGAAATGCATATGACGATTTAAATTGAAATAAATGAGAAATGTTAGAACTACTAGGCATGAAAATAAGTTAGCGCCGTTGTTTTATCATCTTCAGAGGAAAATTTGTTAGTCAGGTACAAAGGAAAAGACTCATGTAATCTCAGTCAACGCTAAGGCCTCAATGAGTCAAAAGCCCTATTGCGGTTCATGAAATATATTTGACTCTTTTTTTGTACAAACTCATTTTGTTTTGTAAAGTTTTGAATATTGAAAACGCTTTTATAATGTCGTAGTTATAAATGTGGGGTAAATGGACCAAATGGCATGAGTTATATTAACAAAAAGAGTTTTTTTATCAAACGATGGACCACCTTTATGTTAAAGTATATTATTTACGGCGATATATGTTTTCATCAGCACGAAAAATGCGTTGTGCAGCGAACTTGGGTTGTATCGATCTCGAAACAAAGGTAATCGTGATTCTAGATCCGCTCGGCCTTCGCCTGGTCCGTGCGGGCGTGCGTGGCGCGCCACAGAGCACCGGTATTGCCGCGGCAGCGGCGTTGCCGCGTCTCGATGACGTCGCACCACACCGCAGCGCGTTCTTCTCCCCGCTTCCGGCGGTGGGATGCTGTGGTTGCGACCATGCCGCTCGGCCATCAGTGGCGCTACCGCACGCCTCCTTCATATGGATTCGTAAGCCGCACAAACTCTCGTGGTGGTGAGTCGCCACTCTACTCTTCTCGGTTGCACAACTTACCACCAAGCGTCAAAATTGTTTGATTTATGTCCGTTTTCTTTGTTTCACAAAATACACAAATATAGGGGTTAATACATGAGAATTAAGTTATAATGGAGTATGTTAGGTTAAAGAATAAAAACTATGAAAATAAGCTATGCTTTTACATCGATAAAGCTAACTCCAAAGTATTGCATCAACAAAGTCCCAACTTAATATTTCGCTTGTCCTACAAAGCAAGTCATAATCCTTCATTCAATAGCTAATTATTTGAGATGTTATATGTATTGAGATATCGAATGATAATCCGCCGTGGTTTTTCACCTTTATGTCACAGCAAAGAAAAACTTCGAGATAAATTCATTTAATTATAACCTCAAATTTATCTAAACCACATTTTTATGTGTAGTTTCCTCTAATCAATCAGAAGTTCATGCAGTTCTCGGGATGAGTATGAGTGAAATGGGATCTCTATCATTTAGTGAATACAAAACCCATAAGCTTGTTACATATAATTACCACCAATGAAATGCATGACTAGAATCAACTGCAGTCTTCTTAAATAATCAGATTGTATTTGCTTAAAAAGGTAGATGAATAGATAATTTAGGTTTTAGTTTACTCAAATATATACACATTTCCTTTCTTTTTTCTCCACTTATTTGCCCAATCTCAAGTATACATATCACATTCTTGGTGGGGCCACATTTGATGATCTCCCTCTCAACTGCATGATTCTCCACTATATTTTCTCACCATTTTCCACAAGAAAAACTGCCTTAATTTCTTTTTCTTCATAGACTATGGTGGTATGCTAAAGTAGTGCAATGCTTGTCTCCCTAAGCTTACTTACCCTTTAAATAAACTTAGAACAAGAATCAAAAACCACAATTTGCCTTAGGGCATTAGTGTAGAATACCTCTTAAAAACTATTCATGTTCAAGGTAAGGCCAATAAGGTCAAACAACCCATAATCTTGTTTTATTATTTTTCTTTCTTTCCGCCCCTCTAATCCTCTTGATTCATCTACATCACCCACCACTTCCAAACCAACTGTAATTCAAAACCATACATGTTTTTACAAACATGCTAACTTTTACAACTACAGCGTTCGGTAAATCGGGGGATTCTTTGAATGAAGGCACCAAATGTGCTGTTCAAAGGGTTTATTCTTGCTTTTTTTTGGGTCATATAAGGCCTAATGTCAAGTGGTTTATAGATTAATAATGCACATATGTTATTAGAAAGACCTAACTGATCCAAAGGATGGTCAGCATTCGCTTCCGCGTAATCTGTCATGCTGCTCCAGGATTTATCCCCGAGTCGATGCCCCAGTCTTTAGACGCCAGAATGGTTCACCTAATTTTCTTCTAAACTCTGAAAGCAAGATTAATTCAAACATGGCATAAGACTTGTGTCAAGATACTAAAGGAATATATGGTTAAGTCAAACAACTATATGGTCAAAACATTCTTCTTTTGGCGTATTTAACTATTTTCTAATTTTCTTCATATGGAAAGAAAGCTCAATCATTTTCTGCCATCATAAAGTAAAAGCTTTTCCTCAACACAACTCTAATAAAACTAAAACACAAAGTCCTTAAAATCTTTTAGATTTTTTCAACCTCTTTACAAATCTTGGGGATTTTTAAATTGCTTCCAAGAATTGTCCCAAAACATACTATATATAATTCAATAATTTATCTCACATAGTCAAACTGGCACAAAGCAGATGACATAAGACATATTAACTAAACAACAACTGAAAACAGACAAACACAATAAACTATTAACATTCACCAAACACAACAGACTAACAAATGTGGATCCATTTACATTTCTTATTATTTTTCAAGTTCGTCTCTTCTTCCTTTTCCTTCCTTCTTCTTCTCCTTCTCGTTTCTCCATGTCAAAGTATTAAAAGGGTGGTCTCATACATTGTGGGAAAATAAACATAATGGAGGAAAGAAATGATGGGAATCAATGCAACATGCCTCCAAATCGAAGGAGTTAAAAACTCCCTCACAAGAAAGAGCAGAGTAGCGCTGTCCCAAAATCTCTCTCCCATCTCTCACTCGACTTTGACTGCGGCATGTCGGATGATGGTAATTGTGAAGTTTTGGAAACTAGAATGAAAAAGAGTGGCCTGATTATGAGGAGCTCGATCCATGTTAATCCACCGCACTTGAAATTAGTCTGAAGCTCCATTCATTTCTTCAGCTCGTGATTCTCGTTTTGGGAAGCATGCAATGTAAATGTTGTGCTATAAAAATTTCCGTTTCATCATGCATCAGAGTTTAAAACTCCATAATCATTGAATTCCTTATATCCACATCTCCCTCATAGCTACTAACCTCTTTGTTAATTTTGTTCATCTCTCTCTGGTGCAGATGATGGTATTTCTCATCACTTTCCTCCTTTTCTTTTACATTTCTATCTCCTCGAGCTTATCTACATGAGCTTGGTTTTCTCACTGTGTCGTCCTCTCTCACCCCCTTTCGCTAGCATTAATAGCTCAAGATCTCTGAAGGTCCCAGCTGAAACCATAGGTGAAAGGAAGCTCCTCGGCTCTTTTCTTTATAGTAAAGAGATGGCACCAAAGATGCGCACCTCTTCCCCATCCTCCGTGAATCACCCAAGATCTTTACATAACTATGATTAGTGCGTGGCAAGAGAATTTTCTACATCTTCCTTCATCATGGATTGTTGTATAATGTGCCCAACATTAAGTCATAGCTCTAATACGTAAGCGCACAACATAATCATATGTCCTCAGATGAGTCAGACATGCTCTGGAGGGGATAAGCCTTGAGTTCAAGGTGAAATAGAACCAAGCTTTAGCCTTTTCAAGAAGGCTTCACCTAGCTATCTCAAAGGAACTCACCATCTTCTTATTTTCAATTAGAATTGGCAACCACTTCACTTTCACAAGATTTGGGTATATGTCCGGGCTATGGCAGTTCCTCATATTCATCATGCTATATCACCTGCTCGAAGTCTCACCCATCGATAAACCATCAAAAAGGCAACAAACCTCTCACAAAACAATGCTGAATCCAACTTGTCTCAGAGGTTTGCATGAAAATCCCTCGACATCGGGCAATCCCAGTGGTCAAGTGCACAAAACCCATTCCAGTTGTCGCCTCGAGCATGAGTGTGTTGCAGTTAGACTATGCTTGTGAAAACCCTTTCACACAACAGACCAATCAAAAGTGGACCGAACAACTATTCGACCTTACCATTATGAACTTGGTTGGTAGGTGGAAGAGGGAACTTAAATGGTCTAAAGGTAGTTTTCCTTCTTCTTATACTATCTTCTCAATTTTCACTGTGACTTATAAATTCACAATTTGTTCTCCTGCCTAAAATGTAACTCTTAACCAAAACACTCCACCATATTCATAAACAACAAGCAACTAAATCAGATTCAACCCAAAAACTCAACACCCACCCTAACCTAAAGATTCAATTTCAGCAGGTCATCTTTGCTCGACATCTCCAAAGTGTGCGAAGGCACCCCCTTTAGCATACGGATGGTGAGTCTGTGTGAAATGAGATGGCGGGTATGGCACTTTCTCAAAGGTTGCCTTTAAAACCAGGTTTGTATGAGATTAGGATGCACATCTGGTGAGAGAGAACAGAGGTAAAGTGAAAAAGAAAATGTGCAATCTGGCACTCAGCTCAGTCATTTTATTCGGTCACGTACCTTCACATCACAACACTGAAACTCAATGGATTTACATCAGATCACACTCCGAACAAATGAAATCACAAGGCATTTAAAAATGTTCATAAAACTACATCATAAAGGGTCATCCATACCTAATATATGTTCAAATAGGGTCTCTTGGTTTATCACATCATCAATATATTATTTCCGTTGTATTTCATAGATTTCAAAGTCTTCATGTAGTCGCTAATTAGATTAAGGATTCTTCTAAAACAAAGACTGCGGGTCGCGGACTACACCCGCTATGCTATTATGAACATAGGGTTTTAATTGCCTATGGTTGCTACCATACACTTTTTTCATAGGATTAAGAGGAACACTCAGGGTCGCGACCATGGATGAAAAGCCACTGGTAGGCTCCTGACTGGTTTTCAAAAAAATTAAGCCCAAAACTTCTGCACTGACATCCTCAATGCTCTGTAATCAATTTCCCTCAACCTCAAATCATTAATTTTTAGCAATAACTCTCTCGTCACCATTTGTTTCAAAATTCACTCATGATCTTTTCTTTCCCTTCATTTCTTTCATGTTCAAAATCTTTAAGGCTTTTCGACTTATAACTTAAACACAAACACACACGAACAAACAACAAATAAAAATAAATATAGAGTCCAAAAAACGAATCGAAAAATGAAACAAAAAGAATAAAAAATAAAGTGAAATGGAAATAGATCCCATAAAGTCAGGCTGAATACTCCTGCGAAGCTTAAGTTTAATTTTAACCATAACCGGCTCGTTCAGACGTCTCGATGGTGCAACCGCTTCTTAATGATGAATATCCGCTAAACCGACGCCTTATTCACTTAACCGCATCACGTTAGCTTCTGGGAATTTCTTCTCAAAGGTAGTCGCTTCAATCTTTGACCGCTCACTTTCAATCTACTCCACCTTCATTTCAAACCAATCTGACTAAACGAGTAGATGTATGACTTATCCAACCCCGCCCATCGGATTTCACTTTCTGGCACTTGAGCATGGAGTTAAACAATAGACTGCATCACCTTGAATGTCCTTGAAAGAACACCCACCAAAGTAATTTCTCTGTCATCTTATCCTTTATATCCCCAGAAGATCACATAAGATTCATTTGATTTCTTCCAAATCATCGAAATGAAGGAGCCACTTTTCTCCACAGCTGCATCAGTCGGTTCAAATTTTCCTAGACGCCCCAAAAAAGGCCTGAAGGTTCCAAATCAATCGTAAACACAAGCTTTCCTACATACAAGCTCAGTGACATTCCAATAAAGTGCCTTATACCATAAACATATGCCCAAAGTGATTCATCTTTCCATTTTGGTAATTAATAATCAAGTTCACAAATTTCTCATTTCTGCTAGTAATCTTCAATTTGTCCAGTCCGAGTGGGGTGATAGACATCCAAAGCTTCTATGATGGACTATATTTAGCCAGTTGCTTAAAAATACCTCAATAGAAATTCAAAAGTTTCTTTACAATTAAATCGCCTCGTGTCTAAACGGTCAATATATTCTTTTTGCAAAACTTAGCCACCGTCACAGACACTTTGCGAGCTTATTTATCAAACTACTTAAAGATGATAATCTACCACCATAAAGGGATATACAAATTTCCATTCAGTGAAATGGTCCGATGAAATCCATCCCCCCAAACATCAATACATCTCAACTGTTATTAATAAGGGTAACATATCATCTCGTGTTCTTGATATAATCCATCATTGTCGCAGCGATCACACTTCTCTTCTCGTGCCAAATTCAAATGGTTAACTTAAAAGTGTAAAGCCAATAAAATCCTTAATCTAGTATCTTCCAGAAGTTCTCAAAGGTCCCATGTGACTTCCATGGTGAAAATGAATAATGTGCCAAAAATGCCAGCCATCAAACTCCAGACACATCTTTGTATAACTTGACCTTGATATCTTCAGAACAAAAGGATCGTCCCATTGATAACATTTCATCAAGAGAAATTTCTTTTCGCTTCAGTTAAACTCCGGCAGAACATCAAGTGCCAAGAAGTGTAACTATATCAGCAGTACCATGTCAAAGGATGCTCTTACTATCATCATTGCTCATCTAGAAAAAATTCAGCGTTTCAAACGATTATTGGGGCAGAGTTAACATTTCAAACGATAAGGATCCTTCTACTTGCATTTTTGTCTCCCCAGTCATTCCACTCTCCAAAATCAAACTCTTAGTTTATAATTCCAGACTAATGAGTCGGGGTTTCTTGTGATCATTTTTCAGATTAAACACCACAAGGCTGCATGATCCTTCAGATGATTACTTTAACTAATGGGATGAGGTCCCAGACTTGTCGTTGAAAACACAAATGCAAGCATTTATTTTTATGTGGTTGTTTAGTTCTCTGACTTATTCAGGCTGCTCGTACTAATAATGTCTAAAACACTCTCCATGTTACGTTGTCCCAAACAGAATCTAAACAATAAAATCATACTCTAGCACTCCATGCTAATCTCAAAATGGAGGCTCAAATAAGGCACACATAATGGTATTGAACTGGGTCTCTTCTTAACATCCATAAAAGCTTCAAGACAAGCTTCATCAAATAATGGCAGAATCCTTCCCCAAGAAGCTTCAGATAAGGGTTCAAAATTTCGAGAAATTGATAAAACCACTGCAGAAAGCCACACAGCCTAGTAAGTGCTTCTTACTCCTTTCTCACATTCATAGGTGGTGGCTGTATTTCAATTGTAGAAATTTTGGCTCTTATCCACTCTCTTAAACCTTCTGGATACCCTATGATCTAACACAATGCCCTCATACGACCATAAAGCGGCACTTCTGTGTTCATAACACCAAAATTTATCTGACTCTTTCCTTAGCACACGCTGTCGTTTAAACTCGTAAGTAAAGGCGTGAATGAAGTCCCGAATACTAAGAAATCATCCATAAAGACTTTCCATGATTTCTTCAACAAGATTGGAAAATATTGCAATTATACACCTCCTCGAAGGTGCCAAAGATATTCCGTAAAGACCAAAAGACATTCTTCTAAATATCTTCCCAAAAGGTATGAATCTCGCTTCCTAATCTCTAAGGTTTGATTAATATTTGATTGTACCTTTATAAGTAACCGCTCCAAGAAATGTTGGCACCTGGAATGTTCTCGCAATCATCGCTATTTGATTATACTTGAAGGGTAGGGAAATTTATATTTTCTGAGAGCCTTTAGATTCGCCTTACAATAGTCGATACATAAACTTCCATCCCATGACAATTCGAGTCAAAAATTAAGTTCCTCCCTTTTGATTTTTCTTGCAATTGCATACTCTCTCCTTTAAACCATTTTAATAAGCTCACCCATGTGTTGTGCAATCGTATAAATGACAATCCAGATTCAACCATTTGAGAACTCCTTTTCACAACATCTTCATTAGGTTTAATCCCTCCGCTGACATCCCTCAACTCGTGGGTTTGTCTCATCTTCCATAAGAATCTTATATGCATGCAAGTATCGAAGGATCAGATTACTTTTATACCATCTATACACCATGAAATGCCTCTCAGCAGCTTTCAACACAAGTAGTAACTCTCTCCATTTCATCATCTAATCTGTCTAAAAATAATCAAGGTGTTTAAGTTGTTTTCACCTAAGAAATGCATAGCTAAGGTGACAAAATGAAGTCTTTCTGAATATTTAGCCTGCCTTCTGTGAGTTTATGGGCGGTTCTTCCTCTCAACCCATAACTTCTTTCACTTTCTTCTAGATTAAAACAATTCAAAGCTAAAATTGGACTTGAAGCAACTTTTCATCTTTCAGACTCAATCAGTATGAGTGAACTAGACACTCTTTAAGCTTAGATCGTTATCCAGCAACTCATGCATCAATTTATCCTTCAAAGGGTATTGGTAATGAAGCTAATTGGGCATACAGTGGCTCTATCATCACCAAAAAAGTTCAAATTTGGATACAAAATGAATTTGGCCTGATCATCACCCACTCTTAAAGTTAGTTCTTTATCTTTCACATCTATCAAGGTTATCATATTTCAAGCCAAGAATAACATACCCAAGACAAGGCGCTGGTTCCCTCCATGTCAAGTACATTAAAAATCCAATCGCGGAAAATAAATTCTATCCACTTTAACTATCACATCCTCAATAATTCCTCATGGATAAGTCACGTGAGCGATCAAATTCATTAAAGAGTGATAATGCCACGTCGTGGAGTAGGTCTTCCAAATTCAATTTCTTAGCCATGGATAAAGGCATGAGATTTATGCTAGCCCTAAGTCACAGTGTAGAGTTTTAGCGCATGCTTTTACCAATCACGCAAAGGGATAGAAAGCCGCCAGATCTCCAGTTTAGAAGTTTCCTAATGATGAAGCTCCTGTAGTTCCCGACAGCCCACTCTTCTTGTTACCTGATCTATTTCCTCATAAATCTCAAGGCCATTCATTTGTGTCAAGGCATTCACAAATGGTATGTGTTAATTTCCAAATTTTCCAAATATTGAGAAATTAGCAAATCATCCATCTTCTCAAACCTTATAAGAAAGCAGCAGATGGTATAAACGTGGATGCTTGTTGGGAGAAACACTTTCCTAAAATTCTTCAGTTTTTTTGACTCTTTTCATCCCCATGTTTATCTCTTCTCGAATATTTTTAGAATCATCTTTCCCTTCTTATTCTCCATTATCATTTTCTTCCCAAATTTCTTTGTTGTTTACAGCCGCCTCATAGAATCATCAAGCCATTTTCTCGCTCCCAAGAGTGATGAAATACACATCGTTTAGATTTTTCCTGCAGTCACTGGGAAGACTTCAATAGAGCTTTGTTTCAAGGATTGACTTATTTTCCCTACTTATGAGTTTCTCTAGATCTTCACATTGGCATTGGGTAAACTTGACCTGATTCAGCTCCAGTGCTATTCCTTCACATGTCCCATAGTCGATCTAGTATTTTCCATATTCTTTCATTGGGAACCGCCCATAACAACTGACCATTTTCCAAATTGAGTGATTCTTGTGTCATTAGTCTTCTCTCAAATCATTTATCAAACATTAAAAGCTCATTAAAACCAGTAATGCTCTATTCCCTTGATGCAATTAGGCTCGGCTTTCGATTTTGAAAACCTGAGGTGCGCTATATCAGTAATTAATCAGTGAGGCTCACTGGGGAATCATGCCTGATTCTATATGAAAATTCTCGTGATTCCTTAATCCCTGCAGAGTTGCGGTGCTTTCGTTGTTCTGCCAGAAAGTGTAACCTTGATTGTTCACATAGTTCGCTTCTTCCAATTGGAATGGGATTAACCACATAATCGCTCATGTTTTTTTCAGAAGATATAGTGTTGTTTCCACAACATCGCCTCCTCGTAAAGCTCATTGATCTCAAATTTCTCCCCCCATTAGAGCCCGAACTGGACTCCAATGGAACACATTTATCCAACCTAAAATACCTGTCTTCCCAAGACTTCAAAAGGTTCTTGATACCATTTTTTGCTGGTTCCTCAAATAACTTATTTTGTTTCCTCATGGTTCTTAGTTCATGATCCGATCCTCCATGCCAAGTCTCTCCCACTACCAATGCTCAGCGAATAGCTGCAAGACCATTGTAGACATGGTTTAAATTTAATCAATTAGCCTGCCATAACCAGTGTTGGTGGGCATTTTCAATAACTCTCTAAAACAGAGTTATCCCACACATCATACAACATTTTATTCACCTTCCATAAACTATGTAATTTCCGCTATGAGTCAGAAGTAGAGCAGGTGAAAGAATTTCCTCGTTCGTAAGACTCAACCAGCACCCTTCCTACTCATTTATTTGAACTCCACAAATCCCTTGTGCCTTGTCTCGTAGAGAGAATGGGAAAAGCTTCAACTTAATTACATCATGGTTGACCCCATTCATCTTAATAGTCCCTCAAAACTCCAAGAAGTTTGACAATTGTCCATTGCGGATCCTCCGCTGATTTCCCGAATCAGTTGCTTATCGACTACAGATTAAAGTTAGGCTCAACTCAAAATTTCGCATCAATGGATTGGGTTCGTAATTCATAGATCACCGCTCATCATTAGTCTCCAAATACCAATCTCCCCAAAGGCTCGCTCGTATCCCAAGTACTTCATTCGATATGAGCGCTCTGCATTATATCTCATCACCATTCCCAATCTTCCATTAGTGATAGCACAGGAAGTTTGATATTTTTTAATCTGAATGAATGCCTTCACTCGACATCAAATTTATAATAATCCTTCCCTCCCCCTCCCTCCATGGTAGACCTTCTGCATACAAATAGGTACTCGAAATAAAAACAAATACTAGAAAACAAATAAAAACAAAGATAAAAACAACTTAAATGAATATAAAAGAGAGACATAAAGAATAAAATTTTACTGTTAAACACAAATTTTTGTTTTGCTTTTCTCTCAATTAGAAATTTCCATTTTGTATAAAATAATAATCCACGATAAAAATCGTGAAATCCAGCAACGACGCCAAAATCTTGTTACACGCTTCGCACGCCAAAACTGCATGTTTTCCAATGTATTATAAAAATTGAAACTTCAAGCCTAAGGCGCACGTCCCGCAATAAATGGTTTTCACGAACTCAAGATCGCCCACCAGGATTCAGGTTTTCGTGATCAATGCCACGATCACCGCCAGAATTTATTTGAGTGTCCAATCGGCAGCGTTCAAAACTTAAGCTAAATAAAAACGTGAGAACGTTTAATGAAAACTGGATGCAATTGATTAAAACTCGGGAAAAGAACCTTATAGAGAAATTAGGGCGGGTTATCACAAGTTTTAGCTACCTAATTATCTTCCATACAAGGCACAAGTTATTGATTTATAACTTGAATTATATATTCATAGAGTCAGTTCTATTATCCCACCTTGTTCCCCTCGATTTCTCGTAGACATCGACCATTCACACCACGCCCTTCAGTCTAGCAAGACTAACATATTTCTTTAAATCTACATTTTCCTAGAAGCCCATTAGTCACAAGCTACGCTCTTGGTAATAGGAACAATCGCGGGATTTGTTTTCCTGACATTAGTCATCAAAAGCATACATAATCCCCACTTAATACGCTTGATGTCCTCCTTCAGAAACCACTTAGTACTAGAATTTTCTAATTTCCTATGCCTCTTTAACTAGGTTAATTCGAATCCCAATTAACTAATAACTCACACTCTTAAGAGAAATGGGATCAGATTTAGGGGCAGCAATCCCAAAGGTTTCTATGATGTCTATAGTACAAGGATCAAGACCCCAACTCAAATACATATTAATTAATCTCAAACCATACTTTTCCATGGATCTAACACCAAACACAACAAAAACAAAGCTTAGCATCAAATCCAACCAACAAAAAATTAGATAAAAATTGAACATCACATATGATAAACTAACTAACGTTGTAATTGACATCAAATGATCATAATCCACCATGTTAAAAATAAAACATAAACTACAAAAAATGAAGAAAATAGAAGATAGAAATACAAAAGAGGGAAGCTGCCTGTCACTGAACTCACCTCCAGATCCCAAATGAAATCAATTTCCATACAATGTATTTCAAGAATCTTCAATCATAAACCAGTTCTCAACAAAACAAAACTAAATCCAAAGCAAACCTTGAAATCTTAAAAACCCGTAAATGGAAAGAAAACTCAGAGGATGAAGAGAACCTAGAAACGAAAGAGCCTCCTACCAGAGTCTGAACCCTAATAATGACCGAAAGTTTCTTTATGTACACTGAAAACTTCAGTCAAAATGAGCCTAAAAATAGAAATGCCGTTAGGGCCAAAAATGTCGCAGGGTCATACTCATAAACTCTCTTCTCGTGGTCGCCAACACACCAAAACATGGCAATTCAGTATTTGCTTCAAAGAAGCCATATGTCTTGAATGGTGGTCACAACAATAATCGAGTTCTTCTCCCGTTTCTCAGGATGTCAGGTCGACTTATTACGTTTAACTATGTTGATTCAGCCTTTCCGTGGGCCTTGCCACCTGATCACATCAAGTGTTTGTCACAGACAAAGATCCTTCTCAGAGTAATCATGACGCAGTTAACGTAGAATTTCATGCAAATCTCACAAATTTTCTTGTTGCAGATAACTTGCCCAATATTAGTCAATCTTGTTGCTTTTAGTCCATATCATTCCACGCAAAATACAAATATAGGTTAGAAATGAAAATGAGCAGTATTATTAAAGTGCTAGTTATAAATGAAAATGAGCACAGGAGTGCCAGTTAGGATAAAAAATCATGAAATGTTTTGTATATTTTATATCGATAAAGCCAACCTAAAACATATACCTGTTAGGTAGGCTGATTCAACTCAATCGTGGGATCAGGTCGTTTCAGCCCAAAGCGTGGTAAAAATGGCTTCGAGCACAGTTGTTGAGTGGGTGCGATATTAAGAGAGCATAATAGGTAATTTCGCCTACCCACTTTCCTTTCACGTCATTACAACCGCTTCAAATAAATATATTGTAATTTTTGGTTCGTGACTCGATTTAGCGCATCGGATTCGTGTACGTGTATAAAGCTGCAGAGAGTGTATTTTTATCCCATATTCGGGGATAGAATTGCCGAAAGGGCTTGCTAATAACTGCGACCACGTCAAACGATAATGGGAAAATCTCCCGAACTCATACACGATGTTCTTTTGCAACAAACTCGCATGAGGCAGTGGCTGCTCCTGATTCAGGTATAGCCCCAAAATTCGCCGAATTTGTGAAATAACCGCAGCCTACCAAGATGAAATTCCTCATTGACCAATGGGTCACCATGTGGGCACAAATTCCACAATATCAAGACCCCACTTGTAGAAAGGCCATGGACTTGACATGGTGGAGGATGCGTCGGACATGAACATTGTCAGAATTCTCCAAAGAGATATCATAATTTTTCCCTAGAACAGTCAAACCCTTGTCGACTGCCCAGAGATCAAGAGAAACCCCAGCGTCATAATTATGCAGCAAGTAGTGACTGGCCCCCGCCAATATGGGTACCCGAAATGCTCAGGACTTAAGTTCAATGTTCGCTTCCACCACCTAGTGGGGACACACTTCTAGTCTGGACAAGAAAATGATCATTTATACAAAATATCGTGATATATCAAAAGCTTGTTCGAGCTTTACTTTCACGTGCCTTCGCTCGCCATCGGGTAAGATTTCGCCAAAGTAGTTTGAGATAGTGGACATCCCCTCGAGTCCCTGGTGATGACGGGGTCCATTATGATCAACTCCACGTAGCAAGGGTCCATTATGCTGGATGCTAAATTGGCAAGAGCATCGATACCCGGTGCCAAGCCTGGGGGACCACTGTGAATTGCATTCTTCAAGGCGGTTCAAGTGAAGAAACAATGGCAAGAGGAGAAATGTTAGGCTGCTCAAGAGGTTCATGCAAAATATTAGAGAACTCCCGCATGTTGCAAAGGAGTTAACCTCTTCCCCTAAGAGGAAGCTCTTCCTAAGTTAACTCCATCAAGCCTCATTTTGGATCTGTAATACGATAAATGTGAGGCTTACGATTTGGGATCATCATGCTCTGGGACGGCCCGAAACGCTGTTGCTATTCGTGGCCTCATGTCATCTTTCTTAACATTCGCACCTCATAGCAAATCTTCATATCTGGTCTCCTTTTATCGATCTAGCCTCGTAGTCAAGAAACTTAGCATTTAGTGGTACGAGGATGGCAACGCCTTCATCAGGTGGAACTAGCGCACCTGTAAAGTTTTGGTGTGAAGATTGCTCGCTTAGAGAACTCCGTTTAACAAGGTGGGTAGGTGGTAGGTTGTGTGCCTGTGGATTGCCAAAGTGGCTGGCTTGTAGTTCAAAGCTTTAAACAAAGCCTTCACCCAAGGTCGTGGAATAAGTGCCTATAGTGATGCATAGTGATAATCTTCTAGAGACGGAAGGAAGGTAATGAGCCTCGCTCACACCGGATGATACTTTATAAAAATTGGGAATTAACCCACCAGAAGATCTTCCCGAGCTGGTTAACTAGGGGTTTTGAAGTGTTGTCGGTTTCAACAGAATCCGGTTATTCATCAAGGCTGCATGTTTCTTCGTGAAGTGGGCTCATGCAACTATTCATAGACCACCCACCTCCCTGTATGTAGCTCTAGAGATGTCCCCTCTTTAATCAAGTGACACTAGCAACCTCGAGCTAATGCAAATTTCGCTACTTCAAGTCTCGAGATGCCCCCACGACCTAGGTGATACTCGTGAAAACTGAGATTCTCATGCCCCTCCCTCCGATTCCTTCAGTCGATCATCTTCGGCAACCCCAAGATCAGAACAATCAGAGGCAGAAGGTCTGGTAGGTGGTGCAAATGGAACCTGTCAAGCCTGATGTTGTTATCCCATCCTCCGTGAGTTCTCGTATGTAAGATCTGGGCCCCCAATCCTCAACCCGCCACACGCACAGCATCTTAAAGGCCCCTCAACCTCAGGAGCTGGCATATGTGCCCCTTCTATATCACTCCATGTTTTCTGAAACACACCTCCCGATATTCATTCAGAGAGCGGCTCAGAACCAAATGTAAACAGCAAGAATCGCTCTGTCAGGTGATATGTGCTCCATGTGTCATCCTCTCATGAAAGCATCACTACAGATCTGATTCCCCCAGAAATGATCAGTATCTGGTAAAGACAGAAAGACAAGAACTGGAACTGTAAGGCGGAGGGCTGCACAGTCATTTCCACTCAAAGCTCTTCCTCCTGGATACGACAAAGATCGGGGCTTATGCGGTAGATCGACAAATGAGATCGCTCTGGGGAATGTAAGCTTGCACAAAGTAAGGAGGAAGATAGAATCACGTATCATTAGCTACAGACATTAAGAACAAATCCCAGTTAAATGACCCAAAATTAAAATGCACTTTTAATTTATTCAATCAAAATTTTATTATGATTTATGCTGCAGAACATAATTGTTAGATTAACTAATGAATTTAGTTTCTTCGCAAACATTAATTAAATAACTCTTTTATCATGTGAGTTTCGCTAGATTTCATGTTTTCCTGCTGTCTGTAGTATAATCATCATCGAATAATATCGAGAAATGAAAACCATATAAATAAATTGGGTGCTTATTTCCCATTGTTTTTAAAACTGTTTTCCGTTTCAAAATTAAAGAATAAAACATGACAGGGAAATAGCTTTAAAGACAAAATGATAAAGATTCATTTATTTCAAAACCGTCTTTCCAAATATAATACTTTGTAAAAAATTGAAACTAAATTAATCACCTCTTTTTAGTAATACACCTGATCTTTAAAATACAAATTCAAAACATTCTTAGTGGTGTTTATTTTGAGCTTCCTTCATTCCGCTCGTTTTATGGTAAAATAGAAAACCCTCTGTAAGATGGAAGTAAACAACCTTCATTTTGCAGATCACCTATATGTAAATACAAAAAGTCTTTTTTTTCGAAGAAAAGCAAAGCTCCTCATGGTTTTTAAATGAAATTCTTCTTAAACCTGGAAATTATGAAAATTCTGAAAAAGATGATATGGGTATATTTGCTGAATTCAAAAGTTGTTAAAAAAATAGTGTTTATTTTTTAGTTAAATAAGAAAACATGAAAAAGCTAATTAGGTTTATTCTAAACAAATTATTAATAGTCACACAATTCAATCTGATAAAGATTCCCTAACGATAAAATATAAAGGCCATTCTTAGTTTTTTTAAGCTCAATTTGCGTTCCTCTTAATTATGTGCTGAAAAATACAAATAGAGAAAAAAAAAAAATGGGTCTATTATATAATGAATTTTCTTTCATTTAACAAAGAAAAAGTTTTATGTCAGTTGTTTTTAATGAAAAGAGTATTTTTATAGAAAATTTCAATAAGAAAAGGAAAAGTGTGAAGGATTGAAATGGGGCTTTGTTATTGAATCCTACAACAACGGTACAAATGGCTAGGTAAAATTATTTTCATCAAATTCTATAATAACCAAACAGTCAGCACGACAAAATAAAATCATGTTTCGAGATTCATGTAACTCGTGTATGAAACTAAAGAAAGAGCCCTTTTAAAATTCAATAAATATGCGCATCCATCCATATGCTCCTTTCTAGAAATTCTCTTTCAGCTTCCAAGATTATGTAAAATAAGTGGAACATAAATAGTGTTTATATATGAAAGCTTCTATCGCCTTTTGTAGTCCTTCCTAATCTTGTAATGTTAAATACATACAATTTTAGGAGAGTTATAATTTGGGACCATAGTTATTAGCTATATATATATAATATCTTACCGTATAAAATTTTTTCAAAGATTATGAATCAAGTGAAGGTCATGCATAGGATGCTAAAGATTGTAACAGTTAGTTACTATGTATAGATGCTTTACCATGTATAGATGCTAAAGACTAGATAATTGGGAGACTATAGGTGCGGCGTATATTGATAAAATCAAGTGCAGTGAAACCTTTCCAAAATCTCTCTTCGTATTTCTTCGTTATCTAGTAATTTGACATGGCATCAGAGTCAAGTTCTTGATCTGTCCTGCTAGGAATTCTTTTCTCTCGGGCTTCAGGGGTTTCCTTGTTCACTATATGACTGGTCCCATTCCTCGTGAACCCAACTGAATTTCTATGGTGTTCTCTATTCTCGCGCCATTCAAGTAAAAGTTTGTTCTCGCTCTTATTTCCAATGCCTTTTCGGGTTGGGGGCTGTATAATTTATAATTTTCTTCCGTGTAAGGTTTGTTTGTGTGTTTTCACTGCAAGCTACAATTTTCTCGGATATTCCTTGTCCTCACATTCATTCGTCATCGGATACGGTTGGAATCATCCCCATTCCTCATTATCGATAAACAATTCATCTGTGTGGTCCAACTTAAACGTTATTTAGCAGAAAGGAAAAGAATCATAGGTCATATCACACGGAGTGTTCCCGCCAGACCTTAAGGAAAGCCTGTGAGGAAGCCATTTTGCGTGGAAATTCATGATGCTCCGGTTACGTGACTAGCTCCTAAATAGCCTCAATGAGTCCCACCTCGGCTCTCACCGGAGGCCTATAAAATCTATTGTCATGTGGACTGATTTTAACACGCAGTCTTACACAATCGAAGACACCTGCCAAACGATTTCATTCGTGGAGTAGCAGAGACGGCCGACTCACACAAGGCGCCTCTGAACAGGAATACTTTTTTGGTTTTCAAACTCTTTCGCTTATCATTGCACACGCTGTTTCAGTGTTAATGTCCCACTACAGCCTCTCTCACAACCGATAAAGTGCATGCCACCACAAGCCGAGATCAATTTTTGACAAGCACGGACCCACTTGAAAGTGCAGACGTTTAATCTAATTATTACATCATTTCATTCCCATCTGATGCTTGTCTGCATCTTTGACGAGGGAGTAAAATTCATCGCACCAGTCGTCATGCTGAATACCCATACCGGCGCAGTGCAAATCTGCTGTGGCAGAGGCAAACACAAGTGGAGACATCACTTCGTAGAGATCGCAAAGGGTGTCGGTTTATCATGAAGTTGTAAAGCTTTCACATAAACGCTCGAGATCGTCCTAAGAAGTTTTGTAACTACTACAAGAAACAGGGTCATATCATCTCGCATCATTCCATTCATCAGCAGCCAGCGTACCGCTTTATCATGCCCAATCGCGTTTCCTCCAGACTCTCACAGATTGCCTATCGCTTCGTCACATTGCCTTTCTCCCCCATGCCTCCACAACCTTAGAAGCAAACCCGACCTTGATCACTCATTAAATGGTACAACATATGATCCTTTCTACTTTTACTCGCTTTTAGCCTGTAATCATAAAGTTTCTTCTAAGCCATGGAGGTATTTGACTTCTGCCTCTCGAATCCATAAGGACTAATATTGCGTTGCCTCTTCCAATATAAGAAATGCCATGGATGGTGGAAATTCAGTTCATCAATCGCTAATGCACAATCACTTATTGGGTTGATGTCGGTGATTCTCTCCTCTTCCCTTTAATCACAAAGCTGTCTCTCACCTCTCCACAAATTCATATTTCATAACACTAGTTGATAACAATTAAAGTCCATTTTCTCCCCAGCTTCCGCTGGTGGCTTCCAGGCAGATCATAATGTATAGATAGATCACATGGCCTAAAGTGGGGATCGTTAATTTTTCTTTCCTCTCTTCATGTTTTCCTTCCACTTTTGGTTCTTTAGTTTTCCTTACTTACTTCCAAAGTGGAATGCTCTAAGCTGTTCTCAAGCCTGTTCTTCTCGCACGCTCGCTGCCACCTAAACTTCCTGATGTCCTTCAGATTTCTATTTAATCACCCTAGATTCGAATAAAAGCAGCCACTTTTCTATCGATTCATCTTCATCAAAGATTATGTAAATCCTGGAAAAGCAAAGTTCCTACCTTTTCCTCATCACGATCTCAGGCTCTGCCAAATGTTTCGAGCTTCTTCCATAAAGAGATAAAGTTCGGGGGATCGCGACCTTGTTTCTCAGCAAAGACATTACAAGTACTTTTATTATTTATCAAGATATTCTTAGTCACTTTATCATTGCTTCCTCCGCTAAGGTGAAGTTTTTTAGTTTTTCGCTTTCGACTCGAGATCTCCACTCGCATATCGCGTTCGCGCTCTAATTCGCTGCAGAATACATGTCTAATGAAGCTTAAGGTTTTTCTTCAAAGCAAAGGGATTCATCTCTCAAGATTTCTATTCGACACTGATAACAAAAGGTGTTGCCGAGGAAAATCCACTTGACTTATCGATAAAACAAGAACTCTTTTACTTTGAATCAATTGCCTTCCTGCTTTTGTAGTTCTTCATCAGAGTCTCTATTTTGAGATCAATCGCCACTCCTCCTACACAAATCATAAGCCTTTCTCTCACTTATGGTAGTCCCTCCTTTAGAGTATTCGACTTCGTGACATTTGGTCATGCTTTGTTTTGTGCATCTCCCTCCTCAGTAGAATCATAAATCGCCATCGTTACAGTTTGTTAAGTGTGTTTTTCGTTATGCGGTATCCCCTCACAAGGGTTATGCCTGTTACGATCCCATGCTTCCCAGATAGCAGCTTCCAAGTTTCTTCTGAATGTGATCTTCTTTGAAAATCAATACTTTCCATCCCCAGCGTTCGTCCGCCATCCCAGATCGTATCTCTTCCGCCATTCTTTTCCGACCTAACAATTCTGTAGAACCCGCTCAAACCTCGGGTTTTCAGGTATGAGGGACAGCAGTCAACATGAGTTCGTCTCCATCCCCTTTGTGCCTCCTTCGATCTCTTCGATCGCATTAATCCTGCCGCGGTTTCCACCACTCTTCTTCGCCGGTCTACCTTGGCCCTTCTCGGGACTCGCACTGTGGTATGGTTTCTTCTCTCTGCTCCTGTTTTTGCTTCCACTATCATTCCCTCTCAAGTACAACAAAGTTATGAACATGAGCGGTTGAAAAATTCTCATCAAAGGCAAATTGAAGCACTCATGAGGAGGAATCACACTCTCGGGATATTGTTCGCCTCCACAAACCATATCGGGTAAATGGGTTTTTCCTAGAAACCCCCAAGTGCTTTGATGGCTCGACCCAGATAAAGCTCTCACTTTCAGGTGTCGCTGGTGAATATGAGGCCATTATAAGGAGAGGCATTTTCCTCATGCCAAATGATCACGCTCAACTGATCTAGCTTATCACCAGCCGTCTATAAATATGCACATCACAGACTCAAATGGATGCTTATGCATGCCTTTCTTCACAGATCCCAAGATAGAGATTCACACAGTTTCCCGGAATACTACTTCTTCCTACGCGCCATTATTGCTCATGGTGTGTGTGTGTGAAGTCAGCATTTCTTTGTACGGTCGCTAAGCTCAGACTTTGCCTCATGGAGAAGTCAAACATACTTCCTTCGCTGCATACAAAGTCACACGAGTACCCTTCCTTGGTTTCCACTAAGACCACTCAGCAAAGTTTATTCTCAGTCAGATGGGATGATATCATCAGGTCAATCGTGACCTGAATTCATGGTTCTGACAACAGTCTCAACAGTTGTTACAACTCTTCCACATCTCTCGCCAAACACATATACTTCTGTGACTGAAGTTCATTATCGATCCGCGCCTTTCGTGAAAACTGTTGTTAAAGACTATCCAAATGATATTATCACTTCGCTAGTCTAGATAGACACTTCTAGCTCGGGAGTCCATCTACTGAATTTTCACCACTCCTCAACTCACTATCCCTCCCCCATGTTTGCCCATCACGCTACCAGACTTAGGAGGTCTCTTCCCTCTCTAGATTCCATCCTATCAGGTCGCATCATTCGCACCCTGGTGATCACCCACTATGGTTGTTTTTCCTACTAACACCTTCAACTTGTTACCCACATAGTGATGTCAATGGGCCCAAAATCCGATACACTCAATTCAAGCAAGTCATGTATGTTTTTAGGTGATGCTTTAATTTCTTGGAAGATAACAAAGATCGCGGTTTCAAATCCCCACCGAGGCTACATCGCCTGCCCCACCGCTGCCCCGAAATTCATGGCTATGGTCTCTCGAGGAAGCTCTGGGCTCTTCGGCATTACTTTATTCTTCATGCTGATACCACTAGTGCTATTCAGATTTGCCATAATCAACCCAGTTTTCTTTCACATAGTATGAAATCTTTCACTTTCATACATATTTTCTAGTTGTTTGTCATTCTACCTAGTGATAAATTTTGGAAAGTCAAAAAGATAGTCTCCTTCCCCAGCATCCTTCCATCCCATATGTCATAGTCTTCACCAAAGCTTTAATTTATTGTCGTGTATTAATTTTGTCATGTAAATTCAAGGCTTCACTTAACTCACTTAATCAATTCGAGATGCGCTTATATACAATTGTGAGTTATGCACTGGGAATCTCCACTATTATTAGTTGTATAAGATACATTCACTCACAAAGATAAATGCTGGGTGTTTGATAAATAGGAACTGCTAGTTACCATGTGAATAGATGCTAAAGATTAGAATCGTTAGTTACCATAGATGCAAGACTAGATAATTGGGAGACTGTTATATAATGGGAGTCATGACGCCCCCAATTCCTCAAGTCCTGTCGACACCATTAACTCATGAAACCTTATATGTCTCATATCAAGGAGACTCATATATGAGGTAAAAATGGCCACTTGGGTCACTATATGAGATCACTACTTCCACAAAAAAATCTAACCAACTATATTATAATAGTTCACCAGTAGAGTTTCAACATCATATCATTCCATTTACAAACATATATTAAAACTGAATTTAATACATGCCTACAAAATCAATCAAAGCCATGACATTTCCGCTTCTTCCAAAAGCCGCCTGAATGGAGCATGTTTCTCTAAACAACTCGTGATCGGAAATAATGTATCCTAGAATAAAAGAGCCAAATGCCCGGGAGGATAATTTCCTATACGGGTTACTTCACCTGGCAAAAGCATGAATGTAAGGCAACCTCAAACACACTTAAACAAAGTCAACACATGATCCTGCCTGAATGTCTACGTCCAAATCCTGCTTTCGTCCGAAGTCCTCATTGACTCCCCCACATTTCTAAGCCAAATGTGAGAAAAATACGCCTTTCAAAACAAAAGGTTTTTATTCGAAACATACTACCGAAGCTCGCGAAATATATCAGACAAAACCCTCCGAGGCAAATTTGTTGGATAACCTTCTTCAAATAATCTTATGAGCCCTCCGACGAATCGTTGGACAATCTCCCAACCCACCTCCTAGTGGTCTTCCTTAAAGTTCTCCTTTCTCACAACCATTCGTTTTCTTATTTTCTTTCATGCCATGACTCCATACCTATTATTCTAGTCATTTGGCAAATATGGAATGCAGAGAGATGCCATTTCAAACAACACATGCAGATTATATTTTACTGCATATTAACAAAATTTTAATCTAGCTAAAGATCATGTTCGTTAATTCCTTAGCAATAACATCAAAATTCATTCTCATGGGTTAATCAATCCAATTTAATTCCAATGGCTTCACAGTTTTTGCAACAAGAGTCATATTTTTATGAATACTTATCATCATGTTAACACATTAAATGAAGATGCATTAACATCTCTATTTTTCCACATAATTCATAAGTTATTCTTTTCTGGTTAATATTTGCTTACAACATACATGACCATTTTCGGTCCACATGAACCGGACTGCTTTTTAATAAATCCACATCCATGCAATGTCTGTGTTCCCTTCCTTACTTAAGACATCGTTCCACTTCTGGAATCAAATCCATGCGCTCTCGCCCAACAACACTCAAACCCATAATTTATTGTGAAGCAAATTATAACAGACAACTACACAAACAGTCTCGTGGGATCTGGCCCAAAACGAGTCTCAGTTCATTTCAGCCCCAAGTTTCCTGGACTGGCGAAATAGCCAAATTCACACTAAATCAAATCAAAGCATTAACAAACCTCTAAAAGCGGATTAAATCAAATAGAGAAAACTCACCTCCCGAGTCGTTTAAACTACAACCGGTGTCCACGCCAGAGTCTTACAACAGAGAACAACTTACTTCGTCTGACTTATGAACCGAATACTTCGCCTGCTAGAAACCAGAGAGGTGGCCAGACTTTCCAACCCATTCTTTCCTCCTCCACTGCCGGATCCAGCAAAAATGAGGCAGAATTGCCTTTTTCTCTTGTTTTGTATTCTCTTCAGATCTCCCTTATTGCCACGTGTCAGTTTTTACCACAAGTCTATTTGATTTCTATCCACTTATCCCATCCACTCAGCCCTCTCCTCCAATTAGATGTCACATGTCCATATGGGCCCCACACTTGAGCTTGGGTACTGACTTCCAGCTCCTCGCACTGACATGGCAAGGCTACAGCCACTCAACAAAGCCAAGGTCCCAAGATCACCCCCATGTCTTCTCAAAAACGTAAATTTCTAATCGCTTTTGTAATTCAAACTAAATTAACGTGATAGCTAGATTTTACTTAGACGAGCTTTTAATAAGTCCATTTCCATCATCCTAGATCTAGAAAATTTCCTAATTGACCAAAATTACTATTTGAGCACTTTTCTTAAAAGATTTTTTCTTTGGTTTCGTTATAGTATACCGAATGAATTAAGGGAAGAACTTTTCCAAAATTATTTTTTCTCGTTATCTAGTATTTTGCCAAGATGAGATTAATTTGGATCATGTGGTATGCCTTAAAGATGCCTAGACATCACACTATGAGATCTATAAATATCACGCCCATCATTGAATGTTTAATAATGAGATTAATTGGTCATGGTATGCCTCAAAGACGCCTCATCACACACACACACACACCCTAGAAAATTTTCTAGAGTTTCCTGTAAAGATTACAAATATGGATTTCGTTAAAACAGAGAGCTTTATCACCAGAACCTTCCAACTCAGAGCGAGATTAATTTGGGTCATGGAATGCCTTAAAGACTTTATCACAGACATTAACATGTTACTTTACAAGACTTAGAAAATTCTTCAAAGCTTCCCAAAGGTTATAAACAAGGAGGATTGCAAACATGGTTTATAGAGCTTCATTGCCTTTCAGAGTCCTTCCTCATTAACACTGTTTATGTTACATGCACAAGGCCACACCCCATCTATTCATGGTGCTCCTTTCTTAGAAAATTTTTCAGAGTTTCCCCAAAGATTATAAAATAAAGATCAAAATTGTTTTATGTAGCTTTATCTACTTAGAATCCTTCCTAACTTGTATGATTAATTGCAATGTGGTATGCCTTAAAGGATCGCTTCTTCTTATCACACAGCTTGCCACACAGCCACACACACACACACACACACACACACACACACACACACACACACACCATCTATTCATGGTGTCTTCTTTTGTGAAAAATTTCTGTAGTTTCCAAAGATTAGTAAATAAGGGATTAAAATTGTAGTTTTATAGAAAGCTTTATAGCTTTTTTGTGTCCTTCCTACATACACACACACAGCTTATTATTACTACATATATATACATAATATTACACCATCTATTCATGATGTCTCTTTTTAGAAAATTTTTCTCGAGAAAGCCTCCAAAGATTATAAAATATGATTTGAATCAGGTTTTATAGAGCTTTATCGCTTTGTAGCTCCCTTTTCTCTCTTCTCATACACACACATAAACACACATTATATGTAAAAGTATTTTTACAACAAAATATATATTTTAAAATGCACTGTATAATAATGTTTGAAATATCTTATTTGTTTTGAAAATCCATCTCTGCTATAATATATAATCATATTAGAAAAGGATATAAGTTTATAACTCCAGTTAATTATTTTAAAATATCACATTCCATTACTCCACGAAAGCAAGATCGCATGCCACACTGCAAGCACGCATGCACACGCACAAACGCACTCCCCGGGACGCGACGCGACCGTCACACACGATCAAGACTCACGCCGCGACGCACGCTGAAAGCGCCACAAGACACACACACACACACACACACACACACATGACACACACATTATTATATATATATATATATATATATATATATAATATATAATAATGAAATATCCTATTTGTTTTGAAAATCCATCTAGTTTATAAGATATAATCATATTAGAAAGAGATAAGTGTATAATTTTAGTTAATTATTTTAAAATAATATTTGGTTTTTTTAAGATAATATTTCTTTGTTATTGAATAATAGTTTAAATAAAAAATTATTAAAACAGATATTGATAATTTTAGTTATTAAATTTAATTTCACTTAAAAACTAATATAATTTCATTTATCATTTCAAGTAGTTTAATTTTTTGGAAAAAAATCATATATTTAATTTTTAAAGTAAAAGATATATGAGTTTAAATAAAATTTAAAGGGAAAAAATACAAGAAAAGGAAATTATAGATATTTTTAAATACAAAATAAGGATACAAGATTTATTAAAAATTAATATATTAAATGTGTAATTTTTATTTAATTCAACATATTCATATAAATTTTCAACAATATTTTTAATCAACAAAATCATGAAAAGTGAATAAAGGCCTAAGTTTGTCGATGCAAATTAACAACTTGATCCATTGACTTTTAAATGTTTGAATTTGAGCCCGTAACATTTTGAATCCAAATAAACCGGGTTTCATCCTCAACCGCAATAGATGCATATTCAATGTATATATATACGAGTAAATAACATTATTTTTTTCCGCAAGAACTTCCGACTTCATCCATCAATTTCTGTTTTTCCATTCTCCACTTTTTTTTCAAAAATATCCAAGAATTGAAGTTGCTTTTAGACATTTTTAACAATTTATAGTCGTTATTCTCTTTCCTTCTCTTCAAATGTACCTCATTATCATGACGAAAACCAACATTGCACGGTGGTTCTCGCGTGTTTATTTTGAAAATCCAAAGTCTTTAATTGTCCTGATTAAGTATGCCGTACTGTGATTCTCCGTCTGCTTACATATAAAGTCCCGGCTAAAGTAATTTCTATACAGCATACATTATCTATACATGTCTTCATAATGTTAATACAAATATTATTATATTTGTTAATGTGAATATTAATCAGGTGAGGAACTTTTTTGCACATCGTAATCTATGAAAAGTGTTGGCTACCTTTTCTCGTGAGAATAGGTAATGACGTTATAGATAATGAATCTCGAAATTTGTTTTGCTCATTTTGAAAAGAATGAAACTCCTTGGCTATAATTAATCTAATTTCAATTGTATGGTATGCATGGCAATAAGCCGTGGAATTACATTCTATGATGCAAAGGTCCAAGTTGTATTAGTGGATTTAATGTCAAAACAATCCTCAATTCATATAACAAGAATGGAATGCTCAACTGTGGAGGAACATCTTGAGGAAAATCGTAAAGAACTCATAATTTCACCGTGAATATATTATATTTTTTTGGTATTTATTACAAATGTAATCGTTATATTTATTTGTATAATCTCTTAAAGTAATTTACCTATAGGTAGGATTCTTGTAAGAATGCGTTCATGTGCATGACGCATAATCTATAATCATCCGCAGTGGAAGGTCAATACGTAGGTACAACTTACAAAGAAGCTCTGATTTAAGTCAGCCTGTGGCCTAGCTAGTTGTGACGCCCAAACTGGGTCCTGAATACCCGCCAACCCAGTGGGCCACATAAAGATGCCTGCCATCCATGCCACTTCAAAATTCGAGTGCAGAGTCTCCAGGCCTGGAAGCTCCACCTAAATACAATACCGTAAGACATGAAACCCCGTCCCAAACAATCCAATATAATCACAACATGAGTAAAACGGCCACTTGGGCCCATAAACAATACCCATAAAACATACCAACTATGAATCCAACTATATTCAATAGTTCTAAGAGTTCAAAGTTTACTCTTTTACAACACATATATTAAAATTAGAAAAATTCTAATACATGTCATACATCATAACCCAACTTCAGCCCCCTGTCAAATGACACTTCTCTAACAGACCAAAAATTCTAAAAATTTCACACCGTCCTCACATGCCTGTAGAGGACATATCAAACGCCCTCCCGCCAAACCAACCAATGATTATAAAAAACACTTAACAAAGTGTAAAACCCAAGTAGATAAATCCCCACCTCGCGCGAGTTTGTCGAACCTCAATCCGCCCACGCGTAGTCTCCGCGCATAGCAAGCCTTCTTCCCTTTCTGTCTCGATGATCGCCACTTCTGAGTCTTCAACATAATCTAGAGAGAACGAGTCCTCTCTCTTAAAACCTCCATTTTTTCTTTCTCGCAGCTTACCGCCTCTCCTCTCGCTTTCCAAAGACGTTTTTGTCTCCCAATTTGAGGAAGAAGACAGAGCACTATTTGCTATTTTGTCATTTAGCCTATTTAACTATTCTCCTCCTATGCCTTCAAGTCTCTCGATTTTTATATTTCAAAACACCATTCCCCGGCCCATTTTCAGATACTATCTCTACTCCAAAAGCACTTAAGGCATTATGAGTACGTATATATGTGACTTTTGTCACATCGAAAATCGTTTTACGGCACTCGAAACGCAATGCCTTAAAAAACGTGTCAACTCCGACCGTCCCGTGACCCCTTAGCTTGTAAATTCATTGCTAGCTTAGATTTTACAGACGATTCCAACGGTGAAATCCATTTTGTCATCCGAGATCTATAGAATTAAATTCCGCATTTTTAACCTAAATTACAAATTTTGTAATCTAAATGCCATTTTTCCATTTTTTTTCCATAAAATTAAATTTCTCGTCTTACACTAGTCCTATATATTGGGATGCTTTTCGTTGATCCATAACTCCTTTACCTTATCTTTCTTGAATTTTCTTTCTCTCTCTCTCTTCTTCTCTGCTCCACTACTCCCAAATTCTGTCATGCTTTGAGATTGGCGAAACTGCTAGATTAATGGTCTCTTTGCATTTACACCTCACTTCTCTAGCCTTTTTTTCTTCTTCTTAAATTTTATTTGCTGAGATTTATTCCACTATCAACACAAATATTCTTTTAATCTGATGGGGTTTGAAATAATAAAGCAAGAAAGCTTCAAGACTGGGGTTCCAAACATCGAGATACTAAAATGGGCCCAAAGATTTGCTAGCAATAGCAGCGTGGACCCGCATTTTTCACGCCGTCCCCACTGAAGAGACTCCTTCGCTTGTGTTGTTAAGGTGAAAACCATTTAAAAAACTGTTCAGTTCACACTTATTTTTGTTTTATTTTAAAGGAAAACAAAATAAAAGAAAAACTGCTAAATATGACCCCATAAGAAAAGACAAGTCCTGGGGAAAAACAAAGTGATAGTTCTGAGGTCATGTTTACTGATCTGAAGGTAATGAGCAGTGTCAGCACCCTTTTTGCTCGTATAAAAAAATTCACACTAAACAAGTTTAGGTAATACGCACTGACTAATCGATCAAATAGATACCTTCTAAAATAAGTAATAACAATATATCAAAACACACTAGGCATATAGAAATGAATAGACAACAAATAAAATATATGAATACAAATAAATTAGATGAGAAAATGTACTGGTGATATATCCAAAAGGCCATTAATAGAAGATAATGTTATACATAATGTAAATATGAAATATTCTATTTGTGACCGAAATTGATTATTGCAGATAGAGGTCAAATATTTGTTAAAAGAATATATTAGAGATGTTAGCCCCACCCTAAGCCCATTTATATGTCACACAATTAACTCCACAAGATCCATTTTATAGAACTATAGAATTTAATCATGTGAAAAGTTCAATTTTTGAAACTCGATTCGAAGAAATTTATTATAGTTTGAAATATTGGAAGAAGAATTAGGAAATGAATTTGAAGTTTACAAATTTTGAATTGAGATTTTGAATTGAAGCTTGAATTTTATAAATTTGAGATTTGAGATTTATAAATTTGAAATAGAAATTGGGATATTCTAATTTTGAACAGACACTTTCTGAATTTTGAAATTGGGAAATTGAAAACTAAAATGAAATTGAAAATTGAGGCACTTCTGAATTTAAAATTTAAAACTTAAGAAGAATAGAGAGAAAATAAAATAAAACATAAAATACAAAAATTAAAGATAAACAAAATACAAATAAAATAAAAATAAATAAAATAATAATAATAAATAAGTAAAATAAAAATAAAAATACATGAGGAAACTTATCTAGAAATTAGATTACTTGAATTTTGAGAAATTAAAAATATTATTTTGAAATTAAAAACATAAAAAAAAATGAAAGAAAATTAAGAAAATGAAAAATCTCTGTAAATCGACAAGATTTTTGCTTTTTTTTTTTTTTTGTGAAAATGATATAAAATCGCAATAATTCACAGGAAAATAACAATAAAACAAAGATACTTCGCTTCAAACATGTTGAGTCACCATTATGTTGGGTCAAACACGGGTTCATTAATAAATTGACCCACCAGCGATTTCGCGCAGTGTGGATGCTTCAAGTGTGAGTCGTAGTACAAACAATAATGCGCCTGAACTAGATGTATTTAATTCGCTCCAATTGATTGAGTCTCAAATATGGATGTGCCTGCGGTTAATGGGTTAAACCCTAATCGATAATGACCACGAATAAATGATCAAATTTAATAGTTTGTGCATATATCGGTTTTAATTTAATTACTTAATTGATGCGCTTGGGGACAGCAGAGTTCAACCTAAAATTACGACCTAAATATGTTAGCTTTGATTAATGGGTTTCGCCAAACTGATACAGCCTAAATATGTCGTGGCTTTGATTAACAAAGCCTAAACTGGGCGAATGGGGTCGGACCTAATTTTTGGATGGGTCGAACCCATGGTAAGACAACGAGCCTTCGGTCAAATTCAGCGGCTTAAATGAAAGTTTAACCCAATCAGAATAGGTCACGACCACGTACGCCAGGGACAATTTATTTTAACATGTTCACTGACCTAAATATGTCGATCTCAGAGTTTAATGCGTCAGCCAAAGTCAGATAAAGCCCAAATAGGTACTGGCTCGGGGATTAATGAAAAGTCCTGAACCCAAGTAAATATGTGTCGCAATTAATTGGTCTGAATCTAAATTCTGATGGGAATATAATCATGAAAGTGAGTTTGGTCAAATTTGGTGGGCTTGCGAGGAGGCTTTAAGCCTAATTTAATGAACAATCATCATAATTAAATTTAACGGGTTTGAATCTGTTGATGGACCTAAATATGTCGGGCTTTGATTAAACAGTCGACCGTAAAGTCACGGCGGCCTAACATGCTCAAAGTGATTAATGAGTTCTGAATACAAAGTGAATAAGGCCAATTTAACAGTTTAATCCTATAAAGTAGTTGAAAGTATCTGTACGATCCGATTAGCTTAGCAAATTAACTATACAAATTTTTAAATATATATGCAACGAATCATATGTTAATAACAAATTTTCAGCAAACAAACATGACTCCCTAGTTCAATAATCATATTCTTTATTAAAAAACACTACTTTGAAATCAACCTAAATTCACAACTACTATAAACAAGGAAGATTTCAAGAGCGAAAACTCCATTCAAAATTTGATAGACTGGTACCCAGATAAAAGCCTTTAGATCTAATTAGTGATGAGCACTCGTCATGACAAGTAAAAGAGAAAAACTCTATTTCATCTCAAACCTAAAATATAGCCACTCGCTTCTCCATACTGAAATATATGACTAGCCCTGAATCAAACCAAATTCTGCACTCTATTTCAGAAAATCTAGATGATATTTCATTCACACATGTTCAATCGTAGAATCACATCCGATGAAAATAATTTATTAAAATCTATATTAAAATCGTTTCGAATTAATAAAATCAAATGTAACCATTTAGTTCGAATCTAGAGAGAATTCCTCTAAAAAATGATGCAAGCAATTATAATTCACAACATCATGACTCAGATTCATGTATTATTTCAAATATATCCAAAATATTGAACCCATCCAATTGCCGTAGAAGTAATGACTAAAAAATCCATACAATAAAATCGTTTGAAATTGAAACAAATCAAAAATCATCGGTCTCCAACTAGAGGTTAATCAATTACTCAATGCAATACAGATCCCATGACCGCTCATAAGACTCCAGATCTGAAGGTATTATTTTAAACAGAACCCAAATAAAGAAATATCTTTGAACTACAACAATGAAAACGCACCTCTTACCTTAACCCAATAATGTCGAAACGAGATCAAAACTCCAGAACACACCCCAATCACACGAAAATCCAAATTTGAATTTCAACTAGATTCATCCAAGGTTTCGTAAACATGGTAACCGCATATCCTGAGACCGTGACCACTCGTTTCTCTGATATCTGAATCATCAATCCTTATCCTTATCCATCCTTCTTCCTTCCTTCCTTCTTTTCTTTTCTCATACCCTCTCCCATTTCTTCTCTTTTCTCCATTTTGGTCTTTCTTCCTCCATTCTCATCCAGCGTTTTGGGTGCTCACAGAAAAACATATGGGAAGGTGGAGACAAGAGACACATATGGTGGTAGAACTGAAACCTGCCTGACTTATTTGTTTCTCATGCTTATATTTATTTTCAGCCTTTGTTTTTAATCGTCAAACAAATCTAAAAATTATCAAACAATAATGTTAATAAACAAAAAATGAATGTAATTATTATTTTCAAATCCATGGTATGTCCTCAATGAACTCCAAATTAGCCCAACAATAGGTAAACTGAACTCTTACTTCAGCACCTGATAAAGTGAGCTCAAAGAATCCATATTAGGAGGAAAACACCAATCTCCACTCAACCCAGCAGATATTTCCCACTAGGTTGCCCACTAATCATCCCCTTAATGTTTGGTTATGATAAGAAACTTCCCACCACACCAGGAGAAATATCGTATCATCCCTCCAGAACATGGCAAGATATTGATCCCAGGCAGGTCATTATCCAAATCAAAATTATCATCATCATCCATTATAAATAATGTCACCCGGACGGAAAGGTACGCAGACTTATGCACAGTAAACTCATCTTCTGGCGCCCATTCTTTTCCACTGAAGAACCGATTTAGCATCGGAGAAAAACACTGAACGATTGAGAGTCCCCACAGAATCTTCATGTTTCTTGTTTTAGAGGAGCCTCCCACATCCAGGCAATGGACTAGCAACAGCGTGGCCTCAGTTACGCCCTGTACCTCAATCCCAGCTGGAAATTACTCCGGCCCAGGCTCATGCCGCCGTGGAACGCACAGCCTTTTCGATAAATAAAAGCTTCCGAGCATCTGCCCGCGCAAAGCAGACCTGAGTATTGTGGTCTCAATTAATACGCTGGGCAGAGAGCGCAAACTGAATCATCCCCTGTGGCTGGATTAAGATCACCAGCAAAGGATGTCATCAACTGACCTCCAACAAACAGGAAAAACCCAAAGTGCCAACACGACGAATGGAAGGTCCAGCCACCAAACCAACACTTGTCAGGGCGTGAGTCAAAACTAACTCACTGTCACATGAACGCCTCAGAGACAATGCCACGCAGTGTCCACAAAAGATTCAGGCAAAAACCCTATGCATCTCTAGAAGATGCAACACCCTCTTCTGCACTATACATGAATACACACATCACATAGTAGCTTGGCTGTGAGAAGGAGAAAACCAGCCATACTCAGCATATGACATTTTGAACAACCCTGAGGATCTAGAATCGAGGAGAGGCATGACAGTGAACAAATACGTAAAACATGAGCTCCACTTTATCGCAGGAGACAGAGAAGAGGTCAGGCGGAGCAAAGGTCTCAGCGAACCAAACAAAGAATCACCCATGAAGGAAGCGTAAAGGGCCGCAAGCTCCAGCCTCCATGGACGCCCGTATGTCAAACGACCGACCAGTCATCGGTGTCGTGACTTCCCTCCCAGAAGTTCAATGTCGCAGACGAGAATGCCTGAACTAAACAAAGACCGATAGACCACTCCTCGCATCGCGATACAAAAATCGGCGGAACTACAAGGATATGTCGCGACCTGCACATAGCCTTCAGCATCACATCTTCAAAGGCCCGTTGACACCCTGCTTAATGCAACCGGCCGCTTCCATCTCATCATCGCTCATGGGAACTTTTCCCATCGATCTGCCTCCCACTTTATCGGGTGGTAATGACGAGCTGTGAAGCCGAAGCTATCGTCCCTTATCATAAACAGCCTCTCAAAGAAAGTTTCGGTCATATGTTCAGAGTTTAACAATTAGAGTCGCTAAAGGTGGATATTCTCACGAAGTTCATTACATCGATTTCATCACAGATCGGGTGCCACTGAAGACCCAACGTTTCTATCTCAAAGAATCTATGCAAAAGCTACGGCCCAGGTCCCTCACAAAACAGTAGGAAGAGCATCATCCGGCGAATAGCCCCCATGTCTGTGGCTGGGAAGCTCTTCTACCTGGCAGCGAAAGAGCAAGGGCTTGATAAAAAGAGAACGGTCCAAGACATAGTAAATATTAAATGGAACATATCCCCATGAGGAGCAGAAAATAGAGCGCCCCCGATAAGACAAGGGAACCTCGATCGCTGACCACCTCAACCCGAGCGCTGCATAAAGAGCCGATTCATCAAAGAATACACCTCCGGTGCTCGCCGCAGTCCGCCCACTGGCGCAACATGAAAAGCTTCCAGGTGGCCATCCTGGGATGAATCCACCATGCTAGGAAAAGATGACACCTGGGCCATCAGAGTTCCACAAAGGTCATGGGCACCAACAAATGATCATCCAACTCAAAAAGGAGGATTGAACAATACTTGATCCGACGCGGTATCTCATCCGTTGAGCTGGCTCTAGAAGGGCAAGAGCGTAGTCTGCTAACCATCAACACCTCACAGCCAACCCCGCCTCAAGATTAACTTTTAGAGAAATCCATGTAATTCTGATAGATTTTATGAGGTGGAGAGTCCAACAAACACAGAAGTCACTACAAATAAAAGATCAAATCGGGAAACCTTAGAAGTACAAGCACATATCCAAGCTTCCTCATTGGAGGATACTCGCCACCATAACCTTTTCGCACTCACACTGGTATACCAACATCCCGCATGACACCCGTCAGATAAAAACCATAGTAGCTAATAAAACGGTCCATAGGTCCTGTATCGAGCACAGCCCCAACTGACATCATCTTCACATCGCCTTTTCAATGCAAAATGGGCATTGAAGTGGGAAGCTAGGAGCCACCAACGCCCGCCGCCCACGTGGCTTCCAGAGAGAGCACCTGGGCCTGGTGACAACTAGTGCCGCATTGGGAGACCCCATGCCAGTGCCACAACAACTATGAGATTCTTCATAAGATGCCCATCACAATGCAACATCCGTTACTAAGCAGGACCTCCCTCCTCCTCCTCCTCCCCCCCCTCTCCCTCCTCCTCCTTTCTTTGTAGAACGTGCCAGGCGGCAAATGCTTCCTTCATGCAGAGTCACAGCGGTTATCAAAATTTTTCGACCGCAAATGGAGTAAAGAATGGTCCGGGAGAAACTAGAAGATAATCAAACGTTACTCAAATGGTCAATGAAGCAAAACACGGCCGTAAGGCAACAAATTCAGCATGGACGAGCTCACATAGATGATAAATCAACTGTAACCTGCGTTCCTCGTAAGAATTGTGAGTCTATATACTTAATGGGACCCGCCGTGAACACCCCGGTCGGTATGATAGTCCAAGAAGTATGACATCGTGAAGCTCTCTCATCCGTTTCTAACATAGAGGTGCTCCACCGAAACAGGAAGACATGGGTGGTCTGACCCGTGGTCACCACATGTGTTAAACGTCATCCTCCTTAGCCAGATCGGCAAAAGAGGGAAGGCCAGAGTTTTCTCCCGCAAAGACAAAGCATTAATGAAGAGGCTCGTGAAGCTTCGCAAAGCAATCAGAGAGAAGTAGTGCTCGAATGGTTGACTAACGCTTGTTCGCCAAAAAGCCAAACTATGGCGTGTTGTGTTTTGCATCGATTCTCATTTATCAATGTGGTCACGAAAGGATAGCTTCTATAATTTCTGACATTATCTCATAAGAGAATTCCACGTCGGTCACATGAACTCTCATCTCTCGATGCTATTTTCCCTTCAAGTTACAACTATCGCTGGTGACGGATCCTAAACTACCAAGAGAGAAGACTCTGCCTGCGTCGCTCAGTCAACCATCGCTATAATGCCTTCGATAAAGAATCAGGAGCCACTCCACAGCAGGTCGGGTGAATGTGATGTTCCAAAACAAATTGGGAGACATTTTATGGAGTGGCTATATGGCAGCATGTCGTAAAATCACAAAATCCAAGCTCCACATAACCCATTTACAAGCATGCTCCTGTGTCCCTGGGTAAAGCCAAGAATATGAAGTTGTAACCCAAATGAATGCGCTTTTCGGAAGTTCCACGGAAAGTTCTTAGGTTTTATAGTCAATAACCGTAGGTGAACAAAGTGTAAACCCATATAAGAGTGTGCTGTTGTATCGCCTCCACAAACATTAAAGGACATTCAATCACTCGACAGTGGAGAATAGGCCGCTCCGAGCCGTCAGATCTAGGGCTGATAGCACAATGCTTCCGCCATCTCCCCGTGCCCAAAGGCCTTCCAGCTGGTACGACACCCGCCAAGAGGCGCTCACTGCGACTCAAAACCTGACCGAGCCTCCCCATTCCCAGTGCAGCCCCTTCCTGGAGGTGAACTCCTCACTTCACTGCCATTTTCGCATCTTTGCAACTAAAGTCACAAGAGAATGATGGTGCAGAACTGGGCCAAGATTTATCAAATGAGCTCTGAGGGAGCAGAGGAGAGGTGACCTGGAAGATGGAACCGATCTCGGCGTCAAAATCACATCCACAAAATTTCGACCATTTCCAAGCTCATGTCAGAGAAGTCCCAACCGAATATCCGAAGCTATGTAACATCGCGATAAACCGTGAACTCCTGAAGGCCGATAAAGGGGGTTATAGAATGAGTGAATTCGATATTAGGTACAAACTCGAGGACGGGGTAAAAGGAATATCCCTGGGAGATTTCACTGCTGAACTACTAGTGGCTAGTTCAGCTCTTGAGGTTAATTAACTCGGCACCCGGGCCCTCCTTTCATCCTGAAGATTATCCGTCAGACTTCCGGGCCTCAACACCCCAGCGAAGCGTGAACATCCCGACCTCAAGATAGAATAGACATTTAATACGCCTCCCCGTGATCAGGCTTCTAAGCCTCCAATAAGGAGGTCAATATGAGGTCAGTCAGCCGACTCAACCGCCTTAATCAAAAAGGTGATCAATTAGAGGTGAGCAATGACTCTCAATCAAAGGTAAAATGTATAGAAGACCCCATGTGAGGCGAGGAGAAGATGATTCATATATCTAAAAAGGCACGAGTCGCTTTAAGAAGCCCACACGCAGTTCAAGCTACATCCACGCATTTAGAATTCCCGGAATGCAGCTCAAACCACGACTAACCTCAAAGAAGACCGTAAGGCATCGATACTCCGCTTCAGCACCTTCCGTAACCTCGGCAACATCACAATGGAGAAGTTCTCGTGATGTCCGAACCGGAAGCCGACGGACCCCATCTATAGGATTACTTAGTGGAAGGTATACGCCGTTTGAACAAATATAATGTCGTCCAACCCATAGCGAGAGTCGCGAAGATTCAACTTTTCCATCTGGGGAAACCCTTACCCAGGCCTTCCACGCCCATTCCATAGTGCGTAGTGAAGGAAGACGCCTAACCATACTAGAGAGGTGCAGGCCACCAGGGCATATGCATGAAACCATAGCGACTTGAGTCGATCTCCTAAGGGAAAGCATCACATGGTAATAGTGGGGCCCACAATCCTCAAAAGACGGATAATTGGTTAGAAAATGCAAACTTGTCGAGGCGCCAGATCCCCACCTCCCCATAGAGTCATTTAATTAGTCACATAAGCCCCTTAATTTTTCAATAACGTAAATGGAGCTATATCAGACTCTTACGATTGAAAATCAAGCCAATGCCAAATTCAGATCATCAGGTCATGGACTGAAGGTTTACCAACAGGCCCTTAATGGAACCCATTACGCAAAGTTCAAACAAGGGCCCAACTCGCCTTTAAAGACCAGTAGTCTCAAAAGAATCAGACAGAGGAAAACACACACCTCCAGCCAATCGTAGAAAAGTAGAGATATTTCCAATTATAATGCTTTCACAGACCATCCTTTATCAAGCGGTTTACTACAAGGAAAGAAATCTCCTGTCTAGTCGGGAGAACATCGTATCATCCTCCAATAAGAAAGATACTATTTTGTGTCATCATCAAACTAGGAAAATTATCACATCATCCATTATAATACTGCATTCACCCCATCTATGAAAAATTTGACTTATGCACAAAACTCATTCCCTAGCGCTGATTTTCTTTCCACCCAAAGAACTGACTTGCAGACGGAGAGAGAGGTAACCAAAGAAAGCCCTCGCCGATCCTTTTGATTTCTTTGTTTCGCAGAGAGGAGCCCTAGATCTGTATGTGCAAAGGATCACTACCAATTCTAGTGCACGCCGGGCCCAGTACCATCAAAAACAGGTCATCATGGCCCAAACCTTGATGTTTAGGCTTTCAATATCAGTATGAAATGTTATTATTTAATAGAAATTAACTTTAACTCTGAAGTACGGCAGGTCGAGCATAACTTGACCCTTTTTTTTCTCAGATTCAAAGTGTAGCCTCAACACAAATAAATATTCGTGCAGAAGAGAGATTTAGAAGAAAAGATAGAGTAGTGGAGTGATTATGTATAGAAGAGATTGCGGCATGCAACATATGTATACTTTAATCCAACCTTTGGGTAAAGGATTAGAGTATTTGGATTTGCAAAAGAAATATTAGAATTAACCAGTTACCGCCATGTCAAAATTGTCTAATGTTGTACTGTATACATTTTCAAATAAAATATCACATAGTTACATACGCACTTTTTAAGAGCTCCTTATTAAAAATTTAAAAAATCAAACTTATCAGAACGAACTTGTTAAACCAAATGTTACTATAGTAAGAATCCTCTGTAATCAGAAATTCAAAATCTTGCCAAAGTCTAGTGGGACTCACATGCATCAATACAGTCTTGAACCAAAGTGGTTTGTTCCCTAGTTTTCCGATTTTGTTTATTATATCTTGTATTAAAAATCACAACAAACTAAACTCAACCATTTTGATGTATGGGTCTAAAGTAAGTGAAAAGGAGAGAGAAGGTTTTTGATTGTGTTATGATAACTATACTGACAGAGGTTAATTACAGCCAGTCACCTAGTCATTAATGAACATATATTCTGTTTTATTTCCAAGTCTTCAACTGTCCTTGAATCCTTTTTTTTATACACATAAAACAAAAAGATAAATGAGATGCATATACTACATATGTTTATTTTTAAGTGGTAATTTATTTTTTAATATAATTTTTTTGCTTTAACTAATTGAAAGAAATGCTGATACCCTCTCACATGAGATTTGACGATAACAAACCACAAATATTATTAGTTACTAATGGTTAAAATGAGTCAAGTGACAAAGTCGAAATTGGATCACATCAAATGAAGATAATACAAATATAAAGATGATAATGATGAAGTCAGATCAAGCACTCTGGGGAATGAAGTTCACTCAAATCAAAGAACCAAGATTACGCAATCCAAGATCTAAACTCAAGGCATGAAGTGAAGATTTTTATAGCTAGGAATCCATGATATGTAAGGTGAATGTATCAGCATTTTGTGATATCACTGTTTAATCATGGACATTTACAAACCCGTTTCAACCGTACCATATATCTTTTGAAAACATGGTTTAGCACAAAACTTTAAGATCAAATAAACTAAAATGAACATTTAAAGAAAAACCGGTCGTATTAAATAGCAGACTGATACAAAGAATGCAAAGATCGAGGATATGAATGTGTTAGACTGCAGTATGTGGAACAATACTTTTATAACGGCTATATGAAGATGTCAGCACGCATCAATCATCAGTGAACAAAGTGGTTATGAATAGTAAACCGCTGAAAGTGAACATTTCATGAATGTAGCAAAACGACTAGTGAACAAAGCAATGCGAATAGTCCAAAATCCACTCCATAAGATGGATCGAAAACAACAGACTCGCTTCCTCAACCATCTTTCTTTCATTATTAGCCCTCAAATCCAGTCGCGAGCGCATTCATTACATTCGGCATATTTTTGTGCGCACCTTGAAGTTCATCAAATGAGCTGTAATTTGAGATCTGAAGTTTGAGAGCATTTCACTGTGTCTATGAGAAAGCCTTCAAATGGGGAAGTGTGTAGCTTCAAGAAATTGCCGGTTCACTGGAGCCAAAATCCAAGGTGTAATCAAGCCCTGATTGGAGTAAGGTTAGATGTAGCACGCACTTGGATGAAACAAACACTTAGTGATTTGATTATTATATTCTCATGTTCATTAAATGTGACACAAATTGGCTGGCAAGCATTAGTATTATCAAAGAATCCAACACTCTAGTCCAAGCATATAGAGACAGAGCATCATTTCCTGCGAGATCATGTGCACAAAAGGAGATATTACAAATTTCGATTTTGTTAGAACTGAGAGACTAATCTTATGGATAGTTTTCAAAGCCCCTAAAATGAGTAATCCATTAATTTGTTAATATTAGAAGACAATTAGAGTCATCTCTTGTAGTGCCTTGCTTCAGAATGACTGTTAAGGTCACATTGCTTGGAAAAGACAGTTCTAAACCCTAAATCACATTTAATTAGAATTTCAAAGGAGATAATTTTATGTCTAAAGTCTTCGCTTCTTTTAATGTTGCCATGGTGGGGAGAAAAATATGTAATCATAGGAGTTAAATGAGAAACATATGTAATAAAGTGGAAGAAAGATGGCGCATCATGCCAAAATTAAGTGAAGGTTCGTTATGCATCAGCGCGTTATATGCATCGGCGCGCAAGACGCCACATTTATATCATCCTCGATGTCATTCTCATGTGTTTAATGTAAATCGCATGCGCTCTGAATTGGTCAAATATATTAGTAATTATTTTACTATTGGTCGGAGGGGAGCTCGCATCTCTCCCAGAGCAACTACGTCATCATCAAAAGGGGAGATTGTTAAAGCCTGGGCAGATACTGCCATTGAGATTTTGATGATACCAAACCAAGGTTATTAGTTACCATGTCGGTTAAATCGAGGTTTGAGGATGCCGTTGGTGTTGAAACTTCGGATCAAGCATCAAATGAAGATAATGTACAGCAAAGATGACAATGATAAACATCAAGATTTATACACGCGTTCCATTCACTCCAAACTCCATACTGTTAAGATATTTTCACGCCAACCCGCCATCCAAGTCGAAACTGGCGAAGATTTTGATAGCTTAGGGAATCTCATGGCAGAATGTAATTGCGCACTTAGATATCATCATTAATTCCGCACATTTACAACTCGTTTTCAAAACCAAAAATTACATATCTTTTGAAACATGGGTTTAGTACAAACTTTAGATTACTAAATAAATCTAAAAATGACATTTAAAGAAAACTTGGTCGTGATGAATAGGTACTCAGATATGTGAACAAGATCAGATATGAACAATAATGATATGAAATAAGATTTGATAATTGGCTAGTGAATAGTGTCATGAATGGGCTCCAACTGACTAGTAAACAATATCGTGAATAAAGAAACGCTATAAAATCACAAGTCATGAACAATGTCATGAATAAAGAAACGCATAGTGAATAAAGCTTAAGGTCGCTGAATAGTATCCAGTAACCCACCTCTATAAATAGAGTGTGGATCACTTGAAAAACAATAACACTCTGCTCTCAACCATCTTTCTCATTAGTTCTCAAACTAAGTTTTGTGAGTTTCATTCATTACATTCAGATATTCAGGAAAATTCCTTGTGTTCATCAAAGCCGAGTTGTATTTGAAAGATCTGAAAGTTTGAGAGGTATCTCACAGCTCAAGAGAAAGTCAAGTGTATAGTCAAGAAATTGCTGTGAGCCCATTGAGCCAAAACCAAGTGTAATCAAGCTCCTGGACAGCTTAACCCAAGGCAAAGTTAGCTTGAAGAGGTGCCTACTTGGAGCCATAATCCAAGTGTAAAAAGAAAGAAGCTCGGGTCGAGCTTGACATCAGTGAACCTCACCGCTGAGAAGGTCGGGAGGAGAAGGAAGTAGACGAGGCAGTCGCCAACCACTTGGTAAATTCGTTTTGCTTTCTCTATCCCCAAAGATATCTCGACCTGTCGTTATTGTATTTAAATTAAAGATTTATTGTTATTAAAAGTAAAAGTTTTTTTGAGAAAACCAATCAAATTCCTCTTGGTTAGAAGAGCCAGAATCAGACAGAATTTCAGCTTAATATTATTGTTTTTGTTTATTAAAGTTGTTTCTATATGCTAAAATCACTATATTTAATCTATTAAAAATTTAATCATTATAATATTTATTTAAAATCTTTATCGGAAAATAAAATATTTTATATAATTTTTGTACAACATTTTAATATATTTACAAAGAATAAAAATTATTATAGATAAATAATTTCTTTAAAATTATTCTAAAAATTTGAATACAATGAAAAATCATCCTAATATACCCAATGCACAAGTTAAATTCATATATTATCCAGCATAAAATTAACTTTTATTTAAATTTTGAGAATTTTAATAAAACAATCCTCAAGTCTATGATAATAAAGAAAAGGGAAATCGACCTTATAATTTCTTTATCTAAGCTCAAGTCCAGTAAAATATAAATTTTAAATAAAAATTTAAAACATACATACTTTTATTATTAGTATTTTATTGATTCAACCATTGTTATAATCAAAACGCCTAAAAGTGAGTCTTGTGTTTGGAGCAAAGACTTTTTAACATAATGACCCCATGCCAAAGCTCTTATATATATTTGAAAATTATATGGGATGACTAGAATTCATAAGATTTCAATTCCAGACGATGACCCTAAATTTGAATTGGTGTCTCTCGTCGATCAAACATGCTTTGCCTTAATCGCCCAAACACTAACATTTGGTCGTAATAAGTAGTAAAAGCCAACACAAACTATACACCGTAATAGATGGTGAGATGAAAAATATTAAAAAAGAAAATAAAATAAATAATAATTTCTGAGAGCAAAGAACCATTTTATCAGGCAAGAAATGAAAGAAGTCAGATGCTAGAGGTGTGTGTTCATGGGACTCACAGTTTTTGTTTTAGTTGGGAATCATTTATATGGCTAATATATTAATAAATGTGAATTATATATCAACAAAGTTGGTTTCTAATTAAAGTGATTAATTTAAGTTTTCAGTCTTAATTAATATATATTATAAAGTGGGCATCAATGTAGAGATGTTTATTTCCATTCGGCGACGGGTTAAAAATATAATTATTTAACAATCGTGACTGTCAGTATACGTATGACAATTATTGGTTATATAAATAGGGGTCATGACTTATCACATAAGGTTTTTCTTTTTCCATTCCATTGTCGAGTATGTCATTAGACAATAAAACTAGTGTAGATCCGAAGATCACCAGCAAAGTCCTGAGCCCGTGACAACCTGGAATATCATAGCCTTCGTGACTCGTATCTCAGATGAAGACGCAAAGTTTCGTAACTGTTATTCAAATATTTCAATATTTTGTTATGGATTCACAGTGCATGTTTATGCAAATCCTTCAGATGATTTTTTTGAGGATTCATAACATATAATATTCCTGCTTCATGGTGATGGTTTTCAACATATTTTTTTAAATCCCCAGCCTAGTATCTAGCGGTTTCATGTTGACCTGTCGTAGAAATATGTTAGAAAAGGATTTTCATTTTAAATAAAAGAGATTATTTATTTATTTTCCTCGATCCCGCCATCAGAATGCTCTGTCCCCATTCGTCCCGAATTATTAATTAGAGATGGATTCATGTCCCCCGAAGGACAATCGGCAATGAGCATTGCAATCAAGAGGTACATGATAAAAAAAATTATTAATAATAGTCATGCCAACCGATATTTTAGCTGGTGATTTAAGTTTATAAATATGTTATCTTACAATGTATTTACTAAATTATATATTCAAATATAGGTGTTTATATATAGATATATATATATATATATAATATATATATATTGGAGATAGGGTTAATTAATGTTAATATGTCACCATGACCACTTTTGTGTAAATTAATTTATTTTAAAATATAACAAGATTATGTGCTCAGAATTTATGTGAATATTAATCAGCTCCAAAGGAAAATTAATATTTGCATTTAATCATACACACCTGCGTGGTAATAAACGCTGAAGGTTTATTTAACAGTAAGTTTATACATGAATAAATAAATCAAGCCTAAAGGCAAGATTTATCATTCACATGTTCTTATATCAAGAGTTTGATATTATTATACCAAGATAACACTTACAAGTTAATATTTTTATCCAAAGATAGAAAAATATTAATAGAGTGTCCGATATCTTGAGATGGGGTTTGGTTTTTATTTGAATTTATTTTTCGTGGTTTCTTGTATTTTATGTGAGTTTGTTTTGAAGTTGTTTCTTATTGTTCTATGATTCAGCTACTAAATGCTTTCTAACATTAATGCCGCAGATTAATTTAGTTCTGGTATGTTAAATGGCACAAACTTCATAAGAGCCATGGCATGAGAACCTCCAAATGGGCTTCTCAAAGGTCATGGATCCTGACCTTCTCATGGTTTCTTTTCTCCACACACCTCTAACAAGAAAGTTCCTTCTGATGAATAGATACGAAAGGGTGGGAGAAGTCAACCCATGTTTGATGATCATTAAAAAGGCCATCCTTACATTCAAAAGGAGTTGGAACATCCTAAACGATAAAGACAACCAAAGAGTTCTAGAAGAAATTGCTAAGAATAGATTCATGAATGAAAAACAAAGTCCAAACAAGGCACACTTTCTCATAAATCCTCATCTCATAATGAGATATAAAGGTATTGGAACATTAGGGAAAGATGCAGTGGAAAATGTTCTATCTTCGTCTAAAGTTAAGATCATATAAGCAACTATATCTCCGAGGGTGATTTATCATGGTATTTGGTTTTGACATTCTTCCCGTAATATTGTCACTAGTCAATTTAAGGTGAGCTACAACTCCAAAATGAGACTGGGTTCTTAATGAGCTCATCTCAGCACAAAGAAGTTGAGTAAGTCACAAGAAAGATAGAAAGTGCTCATTCGACCGGCATTTCCCATAAGGATACAAAGAAAGCAGAAAGAATAGATAAAGAAGCTTCTTCGCAGAGGTTCCATACCTAAAAAGAAACAACATAAAACATAAAGGGTCATTATCGTTTCTTCCGTGAGTCATGATATAAGAAGAAGCAATGTACCAACCATCACGCCATGCAAAAGAAAGGTACAATTTTAATCTAGTTTGTTTTAGGTTGAATTTTGACTCTGCAGACTCATAAACACACCCTGGTGGATAGATTCCGTGCAACCATCAGTCAGTCCATGTATCAGCTCGAGTTTCCAAAGCCAAATGATGCGAAAGATACATCTTCAGGTGCCGTTTTTTACAAGAAGGCCTAAGCAAGCGAAATCTGTGGGATACGAGTGTTATTATTAAAATCTCGCACTTATTTGATTTGAATGAGACATATGTTAACCGTCCTTCATCGGACCTGTTTCTATTTCCATATCAGACAAATCATATACTTGTTCTTCGAAATAATGTCGTAGTCTTTTCAAATCAAATTTGGGTTTAGTGACTGTTCTTTATCTTATGAGATGACCAGGTGTTCATGAGGTATAGCTTGTCAACATAAACTCAAATGCCATCCATGCACTAGAAAGAAAAACAATCACATAACCCCAACATTATGGCATAATAAGAGATTAGGTCACATCTCTCCAAAAGGGAGAATTGAAAGTTCAGGTCGATGGGATTCTAGATTCCTGATTTTCGCAGATTTCAAAATTTCCAGCCAAATTGCATAAAGGGAAACAAACAAACACAAGGATCGGTGCCATCAGGCAAATGTTCTCGTCTCATAAACCGGGACATGCAGATATTTGTGGGTCATTTCCATGGTTTCATGGAATGGCCAACAATATTTTATCACGCTATAGATCGCGATTTTTTCTAAGCCGTTATGACTACCTCTATTCATTCATGAAAAGTCCAATCAGTTCTAGCGTGTTCAAATCGCTCAAAGTCAAGGAAATCAATTCAATAAAGCGATTGCAAAACGCCGTGATCCGACCGTGGTGGTGAATACTATAAAGCATGACTCGTCAAAAAGTGAACAACGCCCGACCATTTACAAATTCCCAGGAGGAGGCGATCGCCCCGACGCACACCAGTTAGTTCTCCTGCCAATAGAATGGTGTTGTGTTGAAAGGCCAAACAGAATGCTCAAAGGACATGGTAAGAAGTATGATTAGTCATCCTAACTTTTGCCAATATCACCTGGGTAAGCATTAAAGATCGATATTCTAATGCAGTACCAACTGTAAAGCAACTCAAGAGAAACCTCTATGAACTTCTTCGTGATCGCATAAAGTCAATAAAGCACTTACACATCGGGGATGTCCCAACAAGGCCTTTACGTTTCATACACAGAAAAGAAATTGATTCGTTAACTGCTAGTTGCATTTTATTGGATAATTCAGTTATCCAGGTTACAAATTTATGATCCTCACTTACTAAATCAATTTCAAGACGGAAATGCCTCTAAGTTTTTCGAGATGTTGAGTTTGATGCTGAGATAAGGATATGATTTTTCTTGAAGAGAATATGTTATATTCTTAATAACCTGGCTTGTAAAGGCTGATATTATGATCAGCCCTATACCCTCGATATTTGTCCAAAAAGGATCTGCTAAATCAAAAACAATATCCAGAAGATGAACCCTCCCCAGCTCCGTAAGAACAACTCACTCTCCAACCCACGCCATTACAAGGATCCACTGTAGAAAGGGAGAAGTGCATCAAAAATGATTGCACGGTATTTAAGAACATGAGTTTGATGATTAAAAGTGGTGTAAGATGATCCAAACAACTTCCGCTGGCCTTGAAAGTTCTAAACTCAAGAGAGGATTGATGCCATGAATGAAGAGATCAAGTCCATGGAATATAATGACGCTTCGTTGGGGATCTCATTCACCGTCAAGGTGTGTGAAACCCATTGCTGCAATGGATATTTAAAACCAAGAGGATTCAGTTATATATTAGTGGATACAGCTCGTCTTGTCGCTAAAGGTTATACACAAAAGGAAGGCATCGCATTATAGAGTCTTTCTCTCCTGCTTTTATCGAAGAATCTGAAGACAATGATTCGTGCCATCATAGTGGTGATGCGAATCAACAAAATTTATATTCCTATAAGTTCTCCTACCGTCATAGTCAAGCTACCGCAGAATAGAGTGGTCTAGGGGCTCAACACGCTGATGGGTAGTTTTTCTTTCAAGCAAATGACTGTAATAAATAGTTGAAAACTGCAGAATTCACCTGGATTTTTATGTGGCCTGGGGGTAAAACAAAGGAGTGGTATTTGCAACCTAAAATAAAAATAAATGAAATATAGAACTCCCTGCTACAAGCAACAGTTTAAGATCCTAGGCTAACTCGAGAGGTCCCTGTTAATTTCTCATTGGGAGGATGACATATAGTCATCTCCCAAGAGAACCTGGATCTCATTCGTGGCATTAAAACCTAAACCCTTACACTTTCCTTTTGATGTAAAGCATTTATTTCAACATTTATGGTTCCCTTAATGTGCTGAAAATCTATCTTGACTCATCCTACAATGATTCGTAAAGGGCAACTACATAGTAATGAGTCTCAATGGATCCAAAGATACAACCACTCAAACCTCAAAGATTCAGCATTATCAAAGTGGATACCATAAAGGAAACCCAACCCCTTAATCCACCTCAAAGGGGCTCATAACGACAACTAATGGATAGCGTACCAAGCCAAGAAACACACTAAACCCCAAAAGCCGCTGTTATTGAAGCCAAGAAAGTACATCAAAAGATTTAAACCCAGAGTTGAAAAAGCCTGGGGAACCAAAATGACAAAACTGGCCATGTGAAAAGTGAAACCACCACAAGAGCCTAAGATCTCACCCCCACAGCCTTTACTTCAAGAAGGAAGTGGTTTAGCCGCTCATCCTCCGTTGTCATCCTTGAGGTGTGCTCGCAAACCAAGAAAGGGAGAAAGAGAGAGGAAAGAGAGAAACTGAAACACAAAAGTCATCGCTGCACCAAAGATTGGGTGTTAGTCTAAGCATAAGTTTTAGTGGGGTTTATATAGTGCCAAACCAAATGTGAAAATACCAAACACCTAAATACATGAAAATTACATATATACATACTTGTAATAATACACCAAAATCATATTTGCTTAAGATCAAACATACAAAATCAAGGGTTACGTAAATTTCGCTATGCAGAGAATTTAGAGAATACTAAAATTTCCAATAGCCTAGCTTAAATTACATTTGAGATAGCGTCGGGTAATACCATGAATAGCTTAAATTTCACATACAATGCTAGCCTAGCTTAATTCAAGGTAGATAATAAATCAAGTTAATTTCGCTTAGTATTGCCACCCTCGTATAATTAGCTAAATTTTCCACTTTCGCCAGATCGCAAATTTCATATGGTTGCGTAAATTTTAACCCACGAAATTTTCGTAATCATAGCGGTAAAGCCTCTGAATTGTTCCATTTTACCCGGCTTTGCCATAATAAGATCCTCCATTAATAAGAATTTTCTTCAACAGCATTGCCTTCTAAACAGCCAATCGAACTCGATATTTTCGGGATGGTCAAATAGTTTCAATCTTTCATGGTTCCACATATCTCTGTATCAACTCAAACTTAGTACAAGGTATGCAAAACCTGCAAAATAATCAAAATAACCTCGCACGGCATAAGTAGATACTAAGTTGACCTGAACACCTCAATCGCTTGAATCGGAGCACAGATTAGTGCAAAAAGTGTCACCAAAACCTATCTCAGTAATCAACATTATCAATCCCCAACCGACACGTTATGTTAGTCCCTTAGCAACTAAAACAAAAAGGTATATGCAAAGTATTTTTCAAAAATATATGTGGCTGGGTTCAAAAAGTGTATACATGTATAAGCATTACTTTAAAATGAACCCATACTCGTTAGAAACCTGAAGCATGAGAGAGCAAAACCATGCCAAGGATCTAGTTCTTGTCAACATTGATCCATGAAAACTGCAACCAGAATTTCCACCAAAATCTAATACTCTAATGTAACTGTAATGAGTCAATAGAACAAATTGCAAAATTATTCCCCCCAACTTAGCTATGCATCGCATGGCCTTAAGCTTAAACAACCTAAATAGGGATTAAATGCGACACTTATTTCTTAATTTGATCATTTATCAGGTGCAACGCAAAACTCGACTTCACCAAAGTCCGCGGTAACGGGGTCCAAACATGACTCAACCACCAATTAAGGTTTTAGTGCATCGCTTCGTGTGCGATCATCACCATTAAACTCTACAAAGCCTACCCCTTTGATTCGTAATGACGCCTCGAGAACACACTCACAACACACCGAACTCACCATTCACCCGTAATAATACTAAGTCGATATGACCCACCAATTGGCGTTTAGGCATCGGTTTTTGTGTGCTGGGTTTTCGCTTGAAATACACCTCCGACCGCCAAGCCTGTGTCCACAGCAAACGTCACTACTTTCTTATTTTATTTTTCTTTCTTCTTCAGCGACTTCATATCACTTCATATACGGGTAACATAAACCCATTATGGACTCGTCATCAGTCTAAGGTCGGCTTCTCAGCAAAGTGAAGGAGGTATATAATTTACAACCCACTTAATCCGTGTAGGTGTGAATTTGTTGTATATGGGAAAATGTTCACAAGTCAATACGTCGAACCCTTCAATCTGGATTCAAAACGCTAACCCATGCGCTAGAATTGCTCAAATGTAAATAGTATGCTGTATTTCTGTAATTTTCAATTATGGGCAATCTTAATTAGTCTAATTAAAAGTTACAATTGTAACTGTTCAATCTGACACAAAAGTGATACGCTGAAAGGTCAAAAGTGAATTTAAAAAAGTACAAAACCGATATAACTCAAGAAAGCTTTTCTAATATAACCAAATGGTTAGTACATGCTTAACAGAGGTTGAACACAACAAAAGTATTCACGCCAAACATTCTACAATGCAGCTTTGCATCCCATACAAAATAAGAGCAAAGCATTGAAGCTAAAATAAAAACAAATGTGATAGACGACATCTCAACTTCCAACTTTCCCAACCATAAAGATAACCATGTTCCACCTCTGATTAGTGACCTTAAAGCTAGAGAAGTGGAGGCGACCACCTCACTCTCGCGGATGGTGTGATGCCAGATCCGGGTCGCTTCAGTCATCGCCAAAACACATCTAAGGAGGTCAAAATTGTTTGAGCTCTAGGAATGCCAGTGGGTTCAGTGTGCTCTAATCCAATCCCAGCACCCGACCAATCACCGCCATGCGATGAGCAACCTGCCATTACTTTTTTCGATGAGGCAAAAGCTCATATTGAATTGGCTTAACTTCCTTAAGTTTTTCACAGATGGGCAATGATGGGTCGATTTTCGTGGTACTTTAGTGGATCAAGCCAGGGAAAGGTGAAGGCATACACCGTTAACCATGCCATGTGACGATCAAGAAGGTCGCAGTGGTCCCGGCATCGCGTTGGGGTCTCAAACAAAGGCCGAAAGTGGCTGCCAGCTCAGGGTTCCTCCCCTTCCTTTCCTCCGCTCCCCCGCTCCCTCCCGTACAGCCTCAGGAGCCCCACTGTTCCCACATTGAATTCTCTCTACAAACACCACTCTCCCAAGTTCTCCTCTCTGGCTGACTACGCCGAATGGTGAACCTTGAAATAGGAGTTTCTGGTGATACTGCTCTTCATTTCACTTTGAAACTCATTTAATTTTCGTCCATGAAGTTCTCCATAAAGATGGGATTTCGCCCAACTGGGCATTAAATCTTCGTTTCACCACATCACCCAATTAGCGTTTGTAAGGTCCGTAAGACTGTTTTGCTCAATCGGGAGATTAAGGTTTTGCAAGTAGATTGAAAGGCTGAGGAGTTGAGGTATAATATGGAGAAACAGAGGTGCAATACAGGTTGGGACACTATCATGGGTACCCACCACCCATATCCCTCATAGTCTCCCCTCAGTGAACCCATGGCGGTTGGGATTTTTCTAAGAGTAAGCTGTTACTTACTCACAAAGTGAAAGGTCTGATAACCCTTCAATGTCATGTGTGTGCTCTAGAGAAGCTCTCTCCATAGTGGCCTAGACTAGCACCTTTCTCCTCCCCTACATTCCATCAACAAACAATTCCAAGCCAAAGTCAATTCCCCTGCAAAGAAGAACACAAGACACACAAATCCCCAAGCAAAGATCGTTATATATATATATATATATATGCGCATAGATAGATATATATAAGAGTAAGAATATATATATATATATATATATGTAAATATATATATATATAGTGAAATGTACAAAACAAAAACAAACCCAATGCAAAGAAAAAAATAAAGGAAAATTTCACTAGACCAACCTGTGATGAAAACTGTGCTGTTCCACAAATTTTCTGTCAAATGCACTTAGCACCATCCCCCCAAGAACTATACCATTTTGATTCGTGGTCAGTAGTGGTGATGCGAATCAACAAAATTATAGATATTCTGTTCCTCCCATCGTCAGTTTCAAGCTAACGAATAGAGGTTGATTCATGTCACAATTCATTGTGGATGAGCCTTTTCAGACAAATGACTAACAAAGGAAGGAAAATTAAGAATTTAAATTTGGGATTTTTGTATGTCTGGGTAAAACAAGAGCGTGGTCGCCTTGCAAACTGAAAATAAAATGCAAAATAAAATGAAAACTCCTCAAGCATCAATAACGAGTTTAAGATCCAGAGCTGAATCGAGAGGTCCCGGCACTCTAAGGCTCGGGGGAGGTGATGACATATATCAGCCTCCCCGAACTGATCTTCATTTGCACAAACCTTAAAACCTTCACTAATTTTCCCTTTTGATAGAAAGCATTTATTTAATATCTATGGTTCCTGCACATGAAAAATTCATCTTCGACTGAATCCCGGCAATGATTCTGCAGAAGGGAAAACTAATAAGTCCTAACGAATCTAAAGATGTTAAGAATCCACCTAACCTTTAAAGATTGCCAAGCGTATTGATCAGTGGATGCAAATAAAGAAATGAAAAATCCAACCCCTGAACTGTTCCGGGCTCATAAATGGCAAATTAATGGATATTAGTGTATCTAAAGCTAAGAATACACTAAACCCTAAAATCCCAAGTACATTAGCCAAAGAAAAGTACATCAAAAAAGATTTAAACCTAGAGTTGAAAGTTTAAACCAAATGACAAAACCATCATGAAAAAAATCGGTGGAACCACTAAGCAGCTCCTGCAAAGATCTCACCCCACTTTATCAAGAGAAGGAAGTGGGTTTCAGCCGCCATCCTCCGTGTTGCCATCCTCTCGAGTGTGTCTGCAAACCAAGAAAGGAGAGAAAGAGGAGAGAATAGAGGAAACCGAAACAAAAGCTGCCGCAGATCAAAGATTAAAAGCTGTTGCCAGATCAAATATACAAAAATCACATGGCGTTAATTTCCAAAGGAGACCTCATAGATAGTGAAAATTCCTCACAACTTATATTTAAATTTTTATTTTGATGTACCACTAGTCATGAATTTGGTTAGCCAGTTTAAAATTCACACGGTGAGATAGTTTAGTCTGGGAATCAAATAAGCTAAAGCCAAATCTGCTAGCCTAGCCGGAACTATGAGATAATAAATTAGTTTCCATTCTCATTTAAAGACACCACAGTCCCGTCCGCCAGAATCTCGCCAGTTCATAAATTTTCCACCTCGCTAGATTGCGAATGGGCCTTCCGACTCATTATCGCGCGGAAATTCGCGCGGTCGTTAATTTAACCCAAAACAAACGCGTAATCATGAAATGCAATTTCGAAATCTCGCTCGCCTCACCCGCTGCACGTTTCAACGTGATCCCCTCCACTCTGCGACTCTTCTTCAACATGACGCTCTTCAATTCCATACATCGAATCTTGATATTTTCTTTGATGGTTGAAAATAGTTTCAATCTTCAAAGTGGTTCGTGCCACATATCTTTATATCAACTCATAACTTGAAGGCCAAGGTATGCAAAAACTCAGAAATAATCAAATAACTCAGAATGGCATGGTTATACGGGCGGACTAACACCCCACCTGGGTCGAATCTCGATAGCGATTAGGTGCAAAAAGTACTCAAAACCCATCTCATGAATATATTCAAAATAACACTTTGGGCACTACAATCCAAGACAATAGTAATGGCAAATCATGTGTTTATTCTGACCTTGAGCGCCCATCGACATGGATTTTTCACATGACCGGTGATTTACCATAAAGACATTGATAAACAACTGTATATGACAAACTAAAAATTCTTGTGTCTAGAAAGATACAAAGAGGATGGTCTTCCAAGCTTGTAAAGAAATCAATCCACGGGCTTCACACTAAGTCACAATGGTACTACAAGCTCCACCACGTATGCCATCATTCTCAGCCCAGTCTTTATGACGAACACGGAGTCGATTGAACTGCGTGATACGCCACCATGGGTCCGCTGGGAGTAATATTTTATTTCGTGATATATGCAAGCCGATTATTGGATAATGTTTCGTTTTCAAAATCAACCTATAGGCATGTCGGCAGATGAAACCAAGAGATTTATCAAAAAGCAAATTCTTTGAGGATGAAAGATCTTTTGGAAAAGGTTTTTCTTTGTAAAGCTAGTATACATGCACCATGTGATCGATCTTTAGAATACTCGGTCATCACAAAAGAGCCAGTATTAGAGAAAATTTGCCAAAAATTGTATACGCACATAGATTATAAAACCAGTGGTACCTGTGGTTATGGAGACAATTAGTCCTACTAATGCCCCAATAATAGTTCTTGAGACCCAGAGGATGCGCAACAGATTCCTTATGCTCAACACAGGAAGTCTAGTTTATGCTCTGGCATGTACGCCATCCGGATATTGCGTGAGCATTGCTGGTGTTGTTAGCAGATATTTAAGCAACCCAAAAAGATCATTTATAGTTAAAATCAAGTCGCGGTTTACGAGGCACGCGAGAACAAAAGATCAGCATGCTCACTTATCGGTAAAGTTAGATCAATAGAGATCATTGGATATTTTGACTCCTGATTTGTCGGAGTTTGGGTGAGGCGCCGCGAATCTTGGCTTCACAAAGAGTAACTTCGCTTACTACCGAGGTGGGGTACTATATCTCAAAGTATGTTAAATATTTATCATGAGCTCTCCACCAGCTGCAAAATTGAGAGTTTGTATTTGTCATGAGGCATCCGTAATCATAATATGGTTGGGAATTTTGCTCATACAGTATTATGATTATGGATGGCATTGAAAGAATCACTTGGGTTATTCGTAGACAATAAATCAATAGTGATTATATCCCAACAACAACAAAGAGCCTCCACTTGAGTCAAATTTAGACATCAAATTTGAATGTAAAAGAAATGGTTCGTGAGGGATTTATATCTATAGAGACACATTAGACAAACTCATGGATTGTGATCCATTGAATTATGGGATTACCACCTAGTAATTTTCATAGAGCACACCGCCATATGGGTGGTTTTCTCTTCGTGGGACGGTCGCTTCTTAGTGGAGCTTGTGTATTTAGATGCTCTTGTGATACTTTTCAGTTTTCATTATAGATATTATGATTTGATGCAAATATTAAGTAAAGTATTCAGTTTTCATCCACTTTGATTTTAAAGCTGAAATGATCTCACTAAGGTTTAAGGAGTGACCACATAAATAGGCATGTTGAGACGGTTATTACAGCTCTGAATGCTATAGTTATCCAACATCAGATCTCGTCATTAGTTACATCGATATATGTGATCATTGAGCGGTCTAGTTTTGGCCAAATGCGTAATTACATATCGCTTTCGGTTCTAGTTATTGGTGTTAATGATTGTAAGATTATAATGTATATAAATTTTCGATAGCAAAACTCATGAGTTTCAAAGTATAATTCGCACGTTTATAAAGCTATATATATATCTCAAGTGGGAGATTTGGGAGAAAATCGAATATATCGTCATATATTAAATAAATGTGAATTATAGACTGCCATATAAATAAAGTTAGTTAATTAAAGTGATTGAATTTGTTAAGTTTTGAGTCTTAATTAATATATTATAAAAGGGTAAGATCATCGTAGAGATGTTTAATTTCTATTTTAAGTGACGTGGTTGTAAAATATAAATTACGAACAATCATATGACTGCCTGTATACGTATATTGCCTGGTGTTGCAATAAATACACGTCCCCTTATCAAGAGCAAGGTTTTTCTTTCTCTTCGATTCTATTTGTTTCTGGAGAGAAATATTGATAGAAATCCAGTGTAGATCCGGAAGATCAGTAAGCCCTTCAGCACCAGACGATCTAGCGACTGGCGCCCTCGTGACTATCTCCGTATCCGAAGATCATAAAGTTTTGCACTGTATCTGGGTCATACTCTTCAACATTTTGTCATGGATCTGCACGCTCCCAAACTCATTTTGACTTTTGATGATTCAACAAGAACTGTTCTTATTTTCACGATGGTTTCGCCACATATGTATTTTTAAAATCCCCGCTTAAGTGTCGAAGAATCCAAAATAGACCATCGTAGAACCTTGGGGGAACTTAACATTGATGATTTAAATAACTGAGGGCTGTTGAAGACCTGAGACTGTGCAGTTGGTTACAATAGTCTCCCGCGACAGAACTTCAGAATAGAAACTAGAAGGCGGTGGGTAAACTTTATTATTCACATTCTGAACTGGCAAACATAGCTTAGCGCTATAAGAGACATTCATGCATCGGCACTTATTGAAAAATATGGAGTGAATTATTCTCCAAACATATCTAGTTTCAAACGGATTCTTCGGTCAAGAAATATATGTAAAATGAAGATAGTTCATGAACGCCTCTAAACAGTCAGGTAACAGAAGTGGAATACTTTTTGAACCAAAACCATGCCCAATCTAATCTCGTCGCCAGTTAAAAAATATCTCTCAGTTCTCTTTAAGAGTTCCTTCAGGAGCCTCCAAGTGGAAATGTTTGAAAATATAATGTAGTGAAGCCAAGAGGCAGAAAAACGATAAAGAAACAAACATTAAAAGTAAAGTAAATCTTATCAGAGAACCTCACCCAGAAGTGGAATCTGTTGCGAAGCACAAAGGCTTTAAAACTCACATCAGCCTAAATGTCAAAGCTTCCCTTTGGGCTGGACGGTCTAGAACATACAAAAAGCTAATAGAATTAGCAATGCCCCTCCTCCTCCCTCCTCCCGCATACGAAAATTATAGTATTTTCGAACTCAAACGGATGTCATAATCTAACTCGCTAAGAAAATTGATTACCTAGTTCCCTTAACAACTCCCTAGAGTTTATGGAAAATGTCATGCACTGAAAATGTAAAGAAAGCCAAGAGAAAAACTAGATAGAATAGCTTTGTGTAGTAATGACAGAGAATTGACTGAAATGGAATTCAAGGTTGAAGCTGTGCAAAGCTTGGTGAAATCAAATACTTGGAAATAAAATAAGCTTCAAATTGAAAACATTGTCACATGAACTCAGAGAAACTACAGAAACACGTCAAAATGCCCATCGAAAGTCAGTTCAGTACTGATTTATACTGTCTCTTGCTCAATAAGTCTTCCCTTTATAGACATTCTAAAACAACTGCCCACCCCACCTTTCTCTATTAATCGATCATGTACCTAAATACAAACGGATCTCCAAGTCATTTATCCACTAACAACTTGTTCTCAAAGTCACTTATCCACTAACAATAACTATTTATGTTCTGCCATATCATGACTTGGGTTGGAGAAAAAGTCTCATATTCCATTTGCTTTTGAGACAAGTCTCATCATTCGAAATGGTCACTTTTAATAAATGAAAAATTGCAAAAACATCATTAGACTTGATGGCCATGATATTATGACTCAGCTTTCTGATTGGTCATGGTCTCAAGGCTTGGGCCATTAATATATCCATCTCGTTCTATATCTCTACTACTCCTTGGGCCAATAATTGTTCTAAAACATTTGAGTCACCAAAATATTCGAATATTTTAGTGACAACACTGTGCCCTCAGATACAATATGACCCATGGGCCATGTTTGTATGAAAACTTATATGTCAAAGACTTTCTTCTCTCTTTCTCTCAATTATTCTACCATGAAGCCTAAGGTGCAACTTGATTCTTTGGATGTAGATTAATAGCGAGAAAACGAGTCAAACTGTTCGGGCTAGATGGTTGAAAGCACTGTGGCACACCTCAAACCCTCAGAATTTTTCTTTCAAATGCGCACTTTCGATCTTCCTCCCCGATTCCTTTCCAGAGCTAAAACTCTCCTTCGGATTTTGCAAGTTCGTGTGAATAATCCTTTGACCAACATACAAAACCTTCATTTTCTCCCTCTCCACTTTCTTCTCTTTACATCTCTTCCTCAAACTATTTTTTATCTGGCACCCTAATGCCAATTATGTGAAGACGCCATACTACTTTAACCCCACCTCCCGCCTAGTCACCATAAACAAAGCCGTACATCGTTTCGCCCTCAAAGTGATATTACACGAATATGTTTGGTCTAACGTTGTAGATCACGTTATGACCTAACGATCCCTGCCTTGTTGCAAGTTATATCTTTCTACCGCATCTTCACAAATTCCAAACTTACTTCCTCGATCATGTAAGTAGATATGTCTTTTTTGTTGTAGTTGATTTGCTATGAATATTCCATATGATCTCTAATCCCATAATCAAAGAAAATTTTTCCAGATTTTCAAAAACTAGGAAGTCTTTTTCGTTTTTTACAACTCCAAGTAGAAATATTCAAAAAAGCTAATGTCAGATACCTAGTCTTTTCCTAATTAAGTTCCTCAAGAAGACTAGACAACTCATTTTTCAGGGATATGTTGCTGGGTTAGTCTTCTCCCATCGCTTAATTGCTATGCTGCCGTCACACCCATATGACTTGGGATGCTTAGGACATAAGATAACCACAAGAGACTCCTTAGAATAACAGAAGAAAGCATTGATGAAAGAAGGCATAATAACTCACTTGGAAGCTATTTAGTTATTATTGGTAGTGCTCTGCTAAATGAGGTCCCCTTCATTTATAAATCTTAGAATTTTGTAGAACTCAGGATGGTTCTGCAAGCACTAAGAATATTCTAAAACATCCTAGTATGTACAAGTATTTAAGATTGGCCATGGAAGACTGCAGATCATTCCTCCCAAAATCTACAGTCTTCCACATCCCTCCAGTCAATATGTGACATTTCAAGATCTTCACATATGTGCATCTCCTCCAACATCCGTGAAACCATGCACTATAACAAGAAGAATCTCCCTCTCAGAACGTTCTCATCTTATATGGCCCTAAAGTGTGGGCCCACTTAGCCCATGAAGGATCCTTCCCCTCGCGGATGGTGGGACCCCAGAACAGCCTGCAGACACTCTCCCTCACCAAGAGGTATCCAAAGGCAACCCGCTGCCTGATACCTCTCTGGCCTCGAACCCTGCCCATGTCTTACGAACCTGCCTTGGGGCGCATCCCTGCATAAGCTCCACAATTTAGACCTTTCTACATCGGTAGACCCTTCCACCAAACCAAGTACTCTCGCACATGAGGGACCGTAATTTTAAAGTGACCCGTTAATTGCTTCAGGATAAAGCCCTGAACTCCTTCTCCACCAGCCCATCCCGCCTGGGAAAACCATCTCTTCGAGGCTCTGAGAGTCGGGGTCTCCTTCTCGCCTGCCACCCACTCCCTCCATCCCCCCGAGGGAAGGCCTTGTAGTCCCCATGTGAGCCTGGCTACCCCACTACCCCCTGCCCGCCTCTTATGAGCTTTGGAAGCCTCTGGCCATGACTTGAGGTGCCTAACATCCGCATCAACCTGCCGCATCCTCTCATCCTCCTTTTCAGCATTCATGCCTCCAAGTATCAGTGCTTCCTCTTAGAAGTTTTCTACACCCCCATAAATGCAAGAATTACTAGATATGAAGCACTTCAACCCTTTGGCGTAGACCCACCGCTGCTCTTACCCTTAAATCCAGGCAATGAGGGAGAAGTACAAATAATCCCAAATTATACCTTAAAGTAGTTTTATGACATGTTTAGGATAATGAAGGTCTTCTCGTAAATCTCGTATTTTTCAAATCGAAGCTGCTAATGCAAAATGACATAACCGAGATTTTTAAAGGTAAGTCTAAAAGATAACGTAAATTGGTAAAATCTTCAAGGACTAGTATGGACATTGTAAGATTGTAATATCTGTGGAGTGTTAAGGATGGAATAAACAAGATGCGATCGCGCAAAAGTTCATGAAATAAACACGGAGGACTAAATAAAATGCAAAAAAAGGGAAAATTGAAATCAAAATCCTTCTACAGCACACTTCAAACTTGTCTCAGTGAATCAGTAGATTTCATTTTTTTGGCTTGTATTTCAGAGTTAGGGTCATAAGTGGGTTTGAGTAAACATTTACAAGTAGTTATGTCTATAACTTTTGGTTTGTTTCTTCATCTCTTGGTGCTCTAATTGTCTGGCGGTAAAGCAGCTGTTGTTATGGTATGGAAAGGAAAAGCTCGTCAAGTCTTCAAAGAAAAATCATGCCAAGAAAACTATCCTAATTCTTTCCATCTTGTTTTTGTTTGTTAGTTTGAGTTGGTTTCAAAAGTTGGCTTTGATCTTGTTTTGTTTGCTGAATTGTCCTCTTTGATACAATTCAAAATTGTGTGAAAGAGACATGAAAGTAGAAGGTTTTACAAAGTGGGAACATGCTATATCCAAATTTTCCTAAACTCCAAAAGTGTTTTTGTGTTTGCTCTTAACTCTAGCTACATCTAACTGGGATGATTTCCTAGTTGAGAGGAAACCTAAGAACCGAAAATTGGTAAAATTTATAGAAGATACTAAGATAAATCCTGGATCTATAAGAACCCTTTCTTGAAAAAGAGTTTTACATGAAGAAAATAAGGGATTTATGTCCCCAAACGTGAGTAAAGCTCCCATTGTTTGCAGAATCAGCATTCTGAAGTTATACCGATCCAAACGAGGTGATTCAAATTTTTTGAAAATAAACTAGACATATCTGAAGAAAAACTTTATGATAATTATAAAAATTTAGTCCTCATTGTTTCCAAAAATTAAAGTATGGAATAATTTCGTCTCCTTGAAACCTTCAGCCCTTTAACAACTCAGTCTGAGTAATTCCAGTTGCCAAATCAGCAACTGATATACTGATCCAAATGAGGTGATTCAAATTTCTATACAAACTAAACATTTGGGAGAACAACTTTTATGAAGAAAGTATGGTCAAATTATGTCCCTATCGTTCCCATAAAATTTTCAAATGTAGGACACAATTCTAGATTCTGTTCTTGGAAATGATCTAGGAGCAGTTTGGAATTTTTAGGCCATACCTCCTAATTTAAAGATCCAAATGACCTGATTCATAAGCCTTTGGAAACTTAAGACATAGGTGAACATTTTGTAAGAAGATCACTTTGTCTAAAAACCTCATTTCCTAATAAAATTGTAGTTAAAATAGGACTCTTGAGATTTGCTTTGTACTATTCAAGCATAATTGGTTTATAATGTAGGCATTTGCCTAACATTCTTAGATGATGCCTGATGTGAATTAAGGCATTAATGTTACATGAATTAGTGAAAGTCCATTAAAACTATTATGATAAATATGTGAAAGAACCTACGTTAAGGATACTGATATGACTAATCTAAAAACATAAATAACTAAATGTCTGTTTATGTTCGGGTAGTGGATAGATAAGCATGCCTATAGGGATCTCTGATGCTGCAGCTTATCATTCTGTAGGCCTCGTTTGGGTCATTACTTAGGCCCCGTTTGGGTCATACTCTACTTTGTTATCACTGTCTTGTACAGTGATGTACTCACTGCAATTCTATTGTTATGTTTCCATTATTCATTTCATTGGAAAAATACATAATATATATAAATATATCCGTCTCAGGCGTGGTGTGTGTGTGGGATGAGTAATGAACAACAAGAACATGAAAAGGAACATGTGCCTTATGTTATAAGATTTCATATGTACTCCTACTGAGATATGAATATTCCGAGCATGCGAATTATTTTATATGATATTGTAATTAAGGACTCACCAGATGTGGTCATATATGTTATTCTGCTTACCCACTAAGCCATGTTTAGCATGAGTGTTTTATCCCTATAAGTACCGAAGAGGTCGTTGTAGATGAGTCCACATTCAACAAGGCCAAAGACAACATTGGGGAGTCTACATATAAAGTTTTGATCTTGTTTTTGAAAATGCAATGTAAAATTTTTTAATAGGAAATTCTTTGTATGCGCTGCAAATGAGACTCAAAATTATGTACAAGAATCTTTGGCCACTACTCGTGGTAGTTTTACAAGTTTTATGTCATTATGAATTTATAATTGAAATGAGCTCCACTAATAATATCGTAAAACTGATTAAGAAGTTTTTGTCTTGTGATCCTACTGACTTGGCTTCGAGGAAAGGGGAGTCATAGGGCACCTTAACCTTCCCATACTTGGGAGTATTGGGAGACACCTCTTCTCCCCCATTCGTGCTGTGACTATCCTCTAAGCCCTCATCGTCAGAAGATCAGCTCCTCTTATAATCCTCTAATGACTCGATGATCGCTATTGCAATTGCTATATCTTGCAAGCCAAAGTGTTACATTACGAATGTGAAAAAGGAATATTATATTATAAACCCTCATTCATGAGATACACCAGTCAAATAAAATGATATAACTTTTCTTATATAGATTAGATTATTTAACAATCAAAATATGAAATATATATATATATATATATATATATATATATATATATATATATATATATATATATAGAGAGAGAGAGAGAGAGAGAGAGAGAGAGAGAGAGAGAGAGGAGTTTATGGATGATTATTTTTCACATTATGTGTTTTATTATTATTTTTCTAATCCCTCATTCCTCTATCCCTATATTCTCTTTAAACCCATACCCTATCCATCACCCTACTCAACTAACCCCTCTCTCTTCCTCTTTGGAGGACCCGGTTGGGTCCTCCCTGTCTATCCCCCTTTTGGCTCTTCTCTTCTAACTTTTCTCTTCTTCTTCCTTTCGCTCCCTTCTCCTATTCTAAGAAATTGAAAAACAAATACTACAAAGGAGAAGACCCATATTTCTAAAGGTTCAATTTTTTTTTTCTATTCCTTTATTTTCTTACATTTTATTTTCTTACTCCCTCACCATCGGCTGATTGCCGCCAACCCATGACCGACAGACCTCCTCCCCTCTCCCATTCTCCATCCCATTCTCTCATGTTCCCTATTTTCGTTTCCTTTTTTTTCCCCACAATCCAAACACTATATTTTGTTCTTTTCTACTACAAACATCCATTTGCTTCTCTCATTTTAGTCTTCTAAAATTCATTTTCATCTTAATTGACATGTGCCCTACATGTGTACATATCGCTTTTCTTTCATGGTATGAGACTTTGGCTGGGGTTGGATTATTATGATATGTGGGCATGTTAATAGATGTAAAAATTGTATCAATGAAATTTATGTGATTGAAGATTAAATCTGTACATGATATTTGGTTTAATTTTGAGATATTTATGCTTGTATTTTTTTTGGTTTTAATAATTAAATTAAAATAGGGATAAGGTGCAAAAAAAAACTTCTAGTGTTGTATCTGATACCCACTTACATCTATAACTTTTTTCAGTTTAAAAAGACTTCTACAGTTTACTTTGTAACCCAAATTAGCTCATGCCATAACTCAAAGTGGTCGGAATCTGTTAAATCGATCAAGATACATTGGACACATTCCATACTAAGACGCCAAACCTTAATTATCCTCTCTCCTCTCTCATCTCTTTTCCCTCCTCTCTCCTCTTGCTTCTCCGTCTCACAAACCCCTCTTACCCCACCCACCCAACCAACCAACCAACATACCCACGCCCAATATTTTTTTTTCTTTTTTGATTACTTTTTATTTTTATTTTTTTAACTCTTATTTTTTATTTTTTTTAAATCTACTAAATAAAAATTTTAATTTAGTTTTAAAAATATAAATAAATTATTTGTTATTTTAAATATAATATAAAATAAATTTTATTTTAATTTTTAAATCTAATAAATATAAATAAAATATTATTTTTTTTTAAAATATAAATAAATTATTCGATTATCTTGCATTAGTAAATAAATTATTTTAACATTTTATTTAATTTTTTAATCTACTAAATGAAAGATCACTGATGAATTTGGGGCAATATTTTTGGGAATACAAATATTATTTCAAATGGATGGGTTTTAATATTTATATTATATATTTAATATTTTTATTTAAAAGCTATTCTATTTTAAATGGATGAGTTTTAATATTTAGTATTTTTATTTAAAAATTAATATATTTTAAAGTATTAAGTTGATACAAATTTTGATAATTATCAATGGATGACTTTTTTTTTAAATCAATTTTATAACCTATACAAAAAACCTGGCAACATGGCCCAATATAATACAATGACTTCAATGGGTTCAATTATAAGTGAAAGTGGCCTAAAAGGACCCACTCATCCACACTACAGAATATACATGACTAATTACCATAGTTCTCAAGAGTTTAATTATAACACTTTTACAAATATTACAAATTAGAACAAGGTTGTTCCAAAGTATTTTTTATAATTCTTTTTACACAAAATACAAGCTAGAACTAGTTTGTTCCAAGTTTCTTTACAAAAATGATTACAAGCTACAACACGGCTTTCTTCATAACTAGGGCCTCGAGTGAGCGTCACGCCCAATTTCCAGATATTCCTTTGTACCCGGAAAGTGTGCTCCCACGACACGAGCACGCCCAATAAGGTAAACTCCTACAGGGGCTGCTCCCCACCTAAGTGCAGATGCAATGAAGTGTCACTCACCATGCCTTTAACACGAGTCCTCACCGACTCCCTCACACATGTTTATGCCAAGTGTAAAAACTTGTCATTGGTGTTTCACCCAATGACCCTTTATCCAAAACAAAAGCTCTTTGTTTTTTTAAAACTCATTGGGCATCCTTCGATAAACCGCTTTATTCAGAAGCTTCAATGACACCGATAAAACGCCTTTATTCAAAAGCATCGATAGTCTCCGACATAAACGCCTTCATTCAAAAGATTGGACGCTTCCGATAAATCGCTTAATCAAAAGTATTGACAACTCTCCGAGCAACGCCTTTATTCAAAGCTATGAAATGCACCCGTGAGACTCCGGGACGGAAATCTCAGCACCGAGCTTCACTTCACCTTAATTACCAAGAATGATGAATAATTATGACCATGTACACACACCCATTTAATGCGATGTCCTTGTGCATATGAAATGCAATTATGTCATTCCATGCCTATACCACGCCATATAAATGATGAGTTCCACATGGACATTTTAAACCATGCATAATACTCATGCATCATTTGGACAATCATATCAATTAACATATAATTTCCAAATAAATCACACAATACATGTCAATATATTATACACACATATATTGACATCTACAAGTCATCACCAATCAAGCAATGACTTATATTATAATCTAGGCTTAATTGTGACATCATGTCCACAAATAGCTTACAACCAAGCCATGCAATGGCCTTATTCATACACAAACACATCACAAGTCAAACCATTAGAAAACACAATTTGAATTCCACACAATTTCACCCAAGTATATCAATTAATTCGAGCAATGATATACTACAATCATATACTAATTTTAGCATAGAGATGCCCACACATAGAGGCCATGAACTAGCCACAAAACAGTCCATAAAATCAATCAAAGATTGTCTAACATAGCTCTTTGAAAAGAGCATAAAAAAACCTAAATCTGTGAGAACCAAATGCCATTCACTAGCATATGGTTAGATTCTAGACTCAAAGATCTTTCCATAGAATCCAAGAACACACAAATCGAAGTTCGAACGAGAAAGTTATGGTAGTTTGAAGTTGAACCTGCCGTTTTCGCATGAGTGTTGCGAAAATTTCTCAACCCATGCGAAATTTTTTACACACCATCCTGAATTTCGTAGGGTCTGCAAAATTGGGATCTCAGCCACTTTGCGACTTTTGCAAGGCGCTTCCGTCCCTAACTCGCTTATGAACCAATCTTGCCTAACCACCATACGCCTCCCCCGTTTCCGTTGTAAAGCCTCAAACACCTGGACCCCTAACCAATCCCAAAATGACAATCCCGGGAACCAAAATAGACCAAGAAAATGGTTTTTCGATCAAGCAACAACACACCCAAACCTGGCTTTTGAGCTACAGCTCCTACTTGCTAGGGCTAAACCCACAGCCATTGAATGACCCTTAAGCATGAAATAACTAGGAGTAGGAGAAAACCCACTTCAAGCGCGGAGCAACGACCCGAGTGTTCGCAACGCTCAACTCCGAAAATTTCGACTTCCCGAACCTTCTGCATGAAATCTTGGCGAAACTTGGAGTTTCTAGTATCTACGTGTTGCCCTCGCCGAGTAATTTCTCGACTCTTTAAACCTTAGTCTGCTAAGAAGACTACCAATCTCGATCTTTTGTAACGTAGAGAGAGAAGTCGACCTTCTTACACCCTCTCTCACGCCTGACACAGCCCAAAAAAAAATATGTTTTTCCCCTTTTCCCCCTTCTTTTGTCTATCTTGACTTAAGTTGATGAGTGGCTCTTAAAGCGCCACGTGTCACACAATCCTTGCTCGAATCCGTTCCCACCCCGAAACAATTTATTTTCGGTTTTGGTTCAAGTTCAATTTATTTTAAATGAACTTAACTTGATTTATTTCCTAACTCTCGATATGCTAGTAAAAATCTTGTCCCTGGAAGTCACTAGGACGCTGTTAATCAAAATCTTGAAAAATCCGAGATCGCTTTCGAATTCAACGAAAATTTTCCTAAGCATTAGATTTCATGGCATCGAATCCAATGGCCAGGGTTCGGCTTCATCATAAGGAGATCTAGAGAAATTTCCAATCTTCCCTAAACTATTATGACAATTGATTATTATTATTATTATTATTATTATTATTATTATTATTATTATTATTATTATTATGCCATTTTTCTTGAAAATTTCTAATTTTCCCAGGTTTTATAAATTAAAATAAATTATTTAGTAGATTTAAAATAACGAATAATTTATTTATGTTTTAAAAATAGTTTTGAATTTTTATTTATTATATTTTAAAAATTAAAATAACGTTTAATAAAAATGAAGAGTTTAAAAAATACAAAAATGGGTTTAGGTGGGTAGGAAGGGGTTTTGTGTCCACCCGCACAGATACTATAAGGGAGAGAAGAGAGGAGAAATATAGGAGAGCGGGTTCTGTGCCACGTGAGATCGCAACGTCAACACTTAACGTCAATTTAACATTATTCACTATTTTAACGCGTCAGCTTACGACACAGCTAATTTAAGCTTATGGGAGTAAAACTACGGGCCCTCGGTAAAGTTCTAGGTAAGTGGATATCGATACAACACTATAGGGGTTTTGCACTCATCCCCATTTTAATTTAATTATTAAAACCCAAAAAAATACAAGTAAGCATAAATATCTCAAAATTAAACCAAATATCATCTACAAGATTCAATCAAGCCAAATCACATAAATTTTATTAATTACAAATTTTCACATCTATTAACATGCCCACCGTAACGCCTCAAAATACCTTACGCTTTTATAATATGTTCGTGGTGTAAAAATAAATTAATTATATTTTTTTTCGGCTTCGCTTTGCAAAATGACTAAAAACGAAAAAATGATAAAAACCCGAAAATTTTACAAAAGGCAAATATATTTGGTAAAAATATCAAATGAGGACCTAAGGGTCATAAATGAGTAATGTAAGTGCCAAAGTATAAATGAAATGAAATGAAGTGGAAATGAAAGTGAAATGAGACTTTAAAATGAGACAAATGAGAAAAAGTCAATTAATAAAGTTAGCTAAACATGACATTACACATGATATATAACAACTCACAAAATGGCCCATGTGGAACGTCATGGGGTATTCACGCTCTTTGAGTAGCTGTAGAGAGATAGCTCGGGAGAAGAAGGTTTTTGAGCTGCTTCTCTCACTGCCCATCTACTTCCGCCAATAATGAAAAGATAATAGCCTGTTAGGTATATAAAAGAAAACTAATGTAAAGGTGACTTTGATTAGTTAGAGATCAATTTAGTTACTGGGTTGTTTCAAGTTAGATTTAGTAATATATAAATTGTGTGTAAGTGAAATGATGAAGTTTCAAAAGAGTTGCTGTCAAAAAATTTTCAAAACCTCTGTTTTTGTTCTGTCTATAAGTTAAGTTATAATCATCCAAATTGATTGATTCTAATTGGTAAATAACCATACGATCTATAGCTACAAATGTATAGAAGAGACCAGGAGCAAATTGTATCTCTAAGGCTCCTGAATATGGGCTTAAAGGTGAGTTTCCGGTAGTTGACGGGTATGCTTTGTTTTGGGTGTAGTTGTGGTGTTTTGGCCATAGGTTGAGTTTCACTCTTCAAAATTTAGTGATTCAAAATTATGGGTAAACTATACTTCTAGGGGAATAATTTACCTAAAGAAAGTGTATGCAATTTGTGACCTCAAAGTACCCAGAAATTCGTCAAAGTGAAGCTATGTGCAAGAACAATCTGATTCTGCTTTGCAAATTAGAGTAATCTGGATGTAAAATGCAATAACTTGAGCTTTGGTGATCCAAATTGGATGATTCAAATTGGAGAAGAAACCTTAGAATTATAGCTTCAAATGAGTAGAAGGAATAATTTCCAATTTATGGAGTTAAGACCCCTGAAATCAAGAATAACAGTGAGTAACCGACTGAGCTGGGCATACCGACCAGTTTGACATTAAAATGTCGTAACTTGAGTTTGGGTAATCCAAATGAGATGATTCCACCTTACTGAAAATAAAACTCATATAGCTATCATTATCTTGAAGGAAGCATGAGAAAATATGGCCTATGTGTCCCCAAAAATTTTTGTAAGTGAAGTCAGATTGGGTAGAGATCAACTTAACCAAAATCCTAAAAATGCAATAACTCCATTTTTTTTCTTGGGTTGTTCTTTGATAGTGACATATTTGTGATGGATTATGGGTTGGTGGTGAGGAAGCTTGACTCAAGAATGGGATTTTGAGAATAAGAATTGAAGAGCGACAACCTTTTTGGGTTTGTCCTTCACACTTCCTTCCTTGTTTCGGTTTTGTCTTTTGTTTTTGATAAAATAAATCTAAAAGATATTATATGAATATGCATGTGTGCTCCGTATGAGTCATACATGAATTAGTTTGTTCTCCACTACTCTCTCTCTATTTCTAAAATGTTTGAAGGATTATGAAATTAGTGGATTTATTGAAATGAATTGCGATAAATTGTATATTGATTTGTTTAAAATTGATTTAATACAATTGATTGTGAAATGAATTGCACATAAAAAATTGCATAAGTATTGGAAACCAAGTATTTGGATATAAATGTATATACACTATTGTAAATTGCTATGAATGATTTGAGCGCCCTTAATAGAATGTTAGCCGTTAAATTCGAGTTAAGGATATATTGGTATACCAATAAGGGTCAAATGAGCAGTACTGCGCCAAACGTAATGATGTGTCATTCCGATCCTAGCCTAGCGGGACAGTATCGGTAGTGTTCACGAAATTATTTTTAATAACTAGTCAGCAGCCCAGTGGGATCGTATGTGTTATAAAACCTTTTTTTTATATCGGCCTGCAGCCTAGCGGGATCGTGCCGGTGATTCGATATCCTGTGCACCAAAAGCATAGGTTAAATTCTCTTAAGGGCAAAATGAAAAGAAAATTGTAAAATGCATAATTTGTGTTAGAATGATTTATTGCACATGAAACAGCATGATTGAAATGACCAATGAATTGTAATTTGAATGTATACGAAATAAAAATATACATATATGTATTGTACCGCATTGGTCATGGAAAAATTATACAAAGGCATTGATTTAGAAAAATGTATGATTTACTTAAATTGAAATGAAGAGAGAATTGTATAGAACAACTAGGCATGAAAATGCTTAGCGCATTGTTTTATCATCACGCAAGTACCGAGTGAACAGGTACGAAGGAAAAGATTGCAACAATTTAGAGTCAGCGTGTCGAGGCCTCCACGGGGTTAAAGTAGAAACTCGAGCCACAAATTTCATGATATAGGCGACACTTTTTGTACAGCTGATTTTGTTTTGTGAACATTTTGGTATTAAGCGACTTATAATACGTAATATATAAATATGGTAAATGGGTGAAGATGGGCATGTAATGCCATATTTAATGGAAAATATGTATTGTAGAAAACAAAATGATGAGGCCCCTTTAAGTTGAATTAGTATACATAAATATATTTTTCTTAAATAAATATCCTTTACAAAATGAGCATTGAAGTACTGTTTCTTGACAAAGAAAATGAATTGGATTAGAAAGGATCGCGTCCGGATCAGGTTGCCCTTGGTCGGGTCCGGTACGGGGCGCGGCGAATCACCACATATCATAATAATCAACCTAATACAAAAATCCATAAATAAGAGAAAAGTTATATATACATGTGAACTTTATATAATTAAGATGATGAATATTTAGTGAAGAAAAATAACAAAATAGGGTGTTTTACAGTTGTGGGAAAAGGAAGCGAAAATAGGAAACATGTAGAGAGAATGGGAGGAAATAGAGGATGGGATAGGGGAGGAGGTCTGGTCATTGGATGTGGTGATCGATGCCGAGTGACCGGCCGTCCGGTTTCTCTCACTTGATTATGTTGGGATGCTTTGGGCGCCCGCGTCAGCGCAAGGTTAATTTAACCTTTGTTTGATACTTTAATGGTTTGAGGTTACGACATGGGCTAATTTAGGTTCTGAGTAAATTGCAGGGGCCTCTTTGGGCTCAAAGTTCCAAAAGTGTAAGTGGGATACTCGAGGCACAAAACTAGGGGTTTTGCATCTCATCCCAATTAAAATATTATGGGTATACTTTTTTGTATGTTGTTAACAATGAAATTGAGAATATTTTGGATGAAATTTTGGTTCTCATGACAAATTGGTGCCAGATAATGAGGAAAAGAATCATTCAGTTTGCATCCCATTTGAATATATATCACAACATGACTTTTGGGTTGTTAACTGGCTCAAATTATTTTGTGAACTTAATTTTTTGTTTAATTTAATGATTAAATGTAGAGATTTATATCTTAAATTAGACTTAAATAATTCAGATAGCTAATGGGAACTTAGATTTTGTATATTTGTGTTATTGTATTTTGGGCCTTTAAATATTAAAATTGGTTTCTTGGTACTATAAAACAAAGTTTGTGTGTGGATATAAGTTGTTAATTAAGTTGTGTACTTTAATTATTAATTTGTGGAATAAATTTAAGTTAATGACATGTCGATATTTGCATGAGATTATTTATTAATTTGAGGCCATTAGCATGAATGAAATTAAGTTGATAAGTTTATATATTGTTTAAGCTTATTAATATTAGACGTTCATTTGTTGGCTTACTTACCCCCCTTTTTTTCCTACTTTGTTGTTCTTTCTCTTTTGGGCTTAATTTGTTTTAGATGTGGCTCATTCCTACTATTTTTATAGATCAAGTATGGATTCACGACACGTGGAGGACCAGCTTTCAAAGACTAGGGAATACTGTAAATTACAAGTGGGACCATTTGAGCACATTTTTCTTCTCTCATTGATGTTTAATTTTATTTTTATACACATTATTGTAAATTCATTCTTATATATATTTGTTGATTGTAGTAAAGTGGTCGTGAGTTTTATATTTTGTGTAAGACATTCAATAATTTTGAGCTAATAAAGCAAGTTCATAATATGTTTGTTTAATGAATTTTTTTTCTCTAATAAGAGAAAGTTAGAAAAATGATTTTTTATTTATTTATAAAGAATCTAAAATTTGTTTTAAGAAAAATTCAAAATGTTGTTTTTAATCAATGTTGTTCATTCATTTATTTTTAAATAATATTGTCTTTTTAAAAAAATAACTTTTAAACCATTTTTCAAATAATAAAAAAATTTTCTTTTTTTTCAAAATAAAGTTTTAAGTTCAACTTCATTTCTAAATTAGTTAAATAAATCTTTTTGACCAAGTTAATTTTTAATAAATATTTTTATAAAATAAATGCAAATAATTATCTTGTAAATAAAATTGGATCTTATGATTTTAAAAATAAAATTGGATATCTCTTGCTCGTTGAACTTTTTATTAGTATCCATAATTAATGAACTAATTGGTACGTTCCCTAAAGTTGTTTAGTAGTGACCGTTTTATCATACGGAGTTTAGAGTGTTATGACTTACTATGAGTACACATTCTCAATGCATTAACTAACATTTAGATTTTGGCTTGATTTTCAGCTATGTTTTCCTAAATGATTATAAGAGTTTATTTCTTATTTTGTTTTTCCTTTTAAAAAAATAACAAAATAAGTGGCGACTTCATTTAAAAAAAAATATTTTTCACAATAAAAAACGAGTTTCGTCATCAAGTGGGGACGCACATAAAAAACACGAGATCCAGCAGAAGTGATGCCCAGTTTTGGTAAAAACATGGGCTTATTTCAAAGGAAGAGGATCAAGGCATATATGGTCACCTCGCAGCCTCATCACTCTCTTTTAGTTTTTTACTCAACCATATCCATGTTTTTTCTTAAAAAAATGACTCATTGCGGATAAAACCTTTCATGTATTTGTTAGTTGTTGAACTTTTCCTTTTCATTTAAATGAGTATTATTTTTTCCTTTAAATTTGAAGCGTTTGGTTTTCGAAACATTTATTTATGGAATTGATCTCCTTCAATTTAACATGAGTTTATTCTTCTCTTAGATCGTTGAAAGCGTAGGAAGATATTCAAATCTTTGTTTGGTGAGTCTATTCGTGACTCTTTTTAGAATAAGAATACATGAAATTTACTGCTTGATAAGTTTGAGTAACATCCTATTGTGATAGAGATATATGGACATTATTTAGTTCGATTGGGGTGACTAATAAGGTGTTATTGTCGTCGCGAAAATCATTCTATCCACGAGAAGAAGATCTTTGAAATCTCAGCACCACCATAAAGAAGGCGAATCAAAGAGGTTGTGTGTAACAAAGCTGACATTTCTGATCTATAATATTGGTTATTTATAATATTCTTTCTCTGTAACTGCTTTTCGATTCAGGTGTATTCACGAAATATTGCTGTAGCTTAAAGCGGATTTGAGGAAGAAAAAAACCCTGACAAGTCGGTTGAAAGGACAAGGCGTGCCGAAATGATCGAGGAAGCGTGTGGAAAAAAAAGAAGGAAAAGTTTTCCAAGTGTCGAGCAAAAGCGGAAAAATTTTGCAAAGAAAATTTTTTTTTTTAAGTTTTTATTTATTATGATAACAGCAAGCATATCTCCTCTTTTTTGGAAGAAGTTGTTTTTTGAAGATTTTTGGGATCCTTGTTTGATCAAACATACAAACAAAGGGAATTTTTTTTTTGTTTATGGAAAAAAACCATATTTCTACCTCACTTGGAAGAAGTTTGAAGTGCTACCTTGGTTTTGAAGGAAAGAAGTTTTTTAGAAATTAACACCTTGGTTGAAGGAAAAAAACTTCCGGTTTTGTCAGTACCAGGAAAAAGGAAAAATTTTATCCTATAACCAAACAAACAAAGTGGTTTGTTGGCTTATTGAAAAATCCTTGTGATAAAGTCTGAAAAGGGTTTTGAACCACAGACCTAACATTCATAAGGAAATGCTTTTTCAACAGTTACATGTAGTTATGGTTTTCATTGTGATGAATATATGATGGGAGAGAGACAGCACTAGGCTAAAACTCTACACTCACTTTGTGGGTTTGAGTCAATTCCTTTATGGTCATGAGAATTGAGTACGATCTGAGTTACGTAAGAGGTTTTGGATTTTAAGCGAGACCACTTGTGACCCCTTAAATATTTCCTGTGAACTGAATATTCTATCTAAGGAGGGTGGTTCTGGCCCCAGTTTCTATACCCTACTAGTCTTTCCTGGGAATACTCTATTATTATTATTTTCATTTACGAGAATTGGTTTGGGATAGAAAAATTGACTGTGTACCATTTTGAGATGAATGGACTGCAGTTGAGCACTATCGTTCCATTATCTACTGAAGTGGCAGCCCTACTCGACACAGCGCTAGATGCCTGCTATTGTCTATCTCTTGTTCATGGAAAAACCAAAGAATTTCAGTGGACTTGATTTCAAAAGGTGGCAGCAAAAGATGTTGTTCCACCTAACCACCTTGAATCTTGCGAGATTCTTGATTGAAGAAGGGCTTGAGCTCAAAGAAGATGAACGTGACATCCAAGTCATCCATTGTTGGATGGCGACGATGACTTTCTATGCATAAACCGTCATAGATATTTTGATGATTCCTCTATACAATGTGTGTATAGATAGAAAACAACCAGGAGCTATAGGAATCACTAGGTAGGAAATATAAAATTAAGGATGTGGGGCGAATGTTTATCGTGACGTTTACTCAATTATAAAATGGTAGATTCAAGACCGTGCTTGATTAAGTCGAGAACTTCAAGTAATCCTCCACGATTCCTCGTTAATGGTAGATTCTGACAACGCGATTAAGTCTAAGAACTTGAGTAATCCTCCATGAATCCATCTTTGAGGGAATGATGTTGGTGAGAACTTCAGAGTGGTAGCTATTATTGAGAAGGCGCCTGTATGCTTGGAGGAATTGCTTCTCGACATAGAAAGAAGGAGATGAGCATCGAAGATCTGGTTATTAGACTTCTCATCGAAGAAGACAATAGAGGAATTGAGAAGAAAGTGGCACATAATCTCAATGAGGCTAAGGCTAACTTTGTGGAACATGGTCAAAGTTCCAAGTTCAAGAAAGCGATATGAGAAGGCACTAGTTGGACCTAAAGGGAATGCAAGAAGAAAGAAAAGTTCTAGGAAATGCTTCAACTATGGGAAGTAAGGTCACAAATCTTTTGATTGCAGACTGCCAAAGAGGAACAAACCCAAGGAAGTCAATGTGATTGACAACATCTCCAAGGACGTGTATGACATTGACCTCACGGTAGTAATCTCTGAGGTGAACTTAGTGGGATCTAATCCACAGAATGGTAGTTGATACTATTTTACGTGTATTTCTCCCCAGTGAGAATATGTTCTCTTTGAACCAGTGGCCCGAGACAGTGTTCATGGGGAACTACGCCGCCAGGACAGCGAGGTCGAAGTGGTCTTGAATGACGTGGAAAGGCGACTTTGAAAAATGTCTTGTATGTGCTGTCAGTCAAAACTACGTAATAAGTTCATTATTGAATAGACATGGATTTCAATTGGTGTTTGAGTCAGATATATTTGTTTTGTCAAAGAGCGGAATGTATGTCAGGAAAGGGTATATGAGTGGTGGCATATGGAAGCTTAATGTAATGACTATCATTAAGTCTGATATGAATAAAGCTAGTACTTCTGCTTATATTCTTTAGTCTTCTAATATATGGCATGGTAGATTAGGACATGTTAATTATGATACATTACGTATATTAATTACCTTAAATCATATGCCAACTTTCCAAATTGATGCAAAGCATAAGTGTGAAACTTATGTTAAGGCAAAACTGACCAGGTCATCTTCTCAAAGTGTTAAAAGACACAATGAACCTCTTGACTTAATCCATAGTGATATATGTGATTTGAAATTTGTACAAATAAGAGGTGGTAATAAATATTTTAGTACCTTTGTTAGTGATAGCACTAAGTACTGTTATGTGTACTTACTTAAAAGTAAGGATGAGGTGATAAATAAATTTGTTCTACATAAAAGCGAAGTTGGTCGCTCAACAAAGGAGTGAAGTGCTAAGAGTGATGAGGTAGCGTGTGAATCGTCATTTGTTGATGTTTGTATAACATGGGATTATACCATGAAACCCGACACCTTACTTGCCTCGATCAATGGAGTGGTTGAGCAAAAAAACACCTCTGAAAATGATGAAGATGCAATGCAGGTAAGTTAGTCTACCACAAAACATGTAGGACCAAGTCATTCTATACGCTAATTATCTTTCTTGACTAAGGAACGTAAAAAGAAGTAGAAGACTCCATTTGAGTTATGGAGGAGAACGGTCATCTATCATTTTTACAAATGCCAAAGGGGATGTACAGCGTGAGTTCTCCACAAAGAGGTGAAAATAAGACTAAACTATTAGTTGTTTCATATAATAGTCTTCTACTTGTCCATGAGTCAAATATCTCAGATATTTAATTTATCGTAGAATCAAGGCCTTCATTCGAAGAGATATGTTCACAATAAATCCGAAGAGCGAGTTCATGAAATGGTGGCAGACTATTAATCAAAGTAGTTCAGGGTAGATGGTGAGGTAGAACCAGACGCCTTAAAGAGCAAGGGCGAAAAATCTTTTGGTTTCAAATTTTACGAAGTATGTGCTTGAAGGAGACATAGGACTTCCGAGAATGTGACTCACAAGGAGTCCTCATTTGGAAAAGGTTAGTGAGTGATATTAGTTTTCATCTTTGCATAATCATGCGGGAACTAGTGGATCTTCCACCAGGTTGTAAAACCTTTAAGCTCCAAATCGGTGTTGAGGGAAAAGTATGAATCAATGAACCAAATACGAGGGCGAGACTTGTGATCAAATGCTACGAGAGCAAGCCCGGGGACTGAATTACTTTGACATATATTTTTCTCTTGGTGAGAATAAACTCAAAGGATGAGGTGCTTTGATTTGAGTACTAAGAGATCTTGAAATACATCAAATGAATATAAAGAAATATATATTTCTAAATGAAGAATTAGATGAAAAATCAACAGACGGCTTTAAAAGGAGTTTACACTCGGGGAAAAAAGATTGTAAATTAGTGAAATCTAGTATGGATTAAAAACAAGCATTGAAACAATGGCATGAAAAAAATGGACAACGTTCGCGTTAAGCTTGGTTCAAAATCCAATGAATGTGACAAGTGTGTACATGTCGAATGTGGAACATGGATATGTCGTTGTATGCTTATGTGAATTGTTTGTCTTATTGTCGAGTAATGATAATAAGATGATCACATCTACCAAGAACATGTTGAATTCTAGGTTTAACATGAAAGACATGGGACTTGCTCATGTAATTTTGGGAATAAAAACCAAAAGAACTTCAGATGGACTCTCCATTCCAAGTGATTCTTTCATGTTGACAATAATCTGGAAAAGTTTGATAAAGACAATCTTGATTTACAGAAAATGGTTGTTAACACTACATCTATCAATTAAATGAGAAGTGGTTTCAAGTAGAGATACCTAGAATAATAGGCGATTTGATGTACTAATTAGCTATACGAGACCGGACATGTGACGCCCCGAAATCAGAAGTCGGTGGTCCTTACGTATTCGACCACCGGAAATCATGGATATCGTGTAACCGTACACGCGATTGTGTCTCATTTGCTCGGGACTGATACCTGAGACCCGAGAGTCCCCTTTGCGGGAGTTCCACCGCGAAACCAGCACGTGTTGACGTGGGAAGCGGTGTCTACAAAAAAGTCCGGGTTTGCACCGTTCAGTTGCCGCTCAGCGACATAATCAATTTTAAGGCGGCCTTGGGCTGCGCCCGATGGAACATACTAGGTAAGGCGAGTTTATGATTATAGGCGATTGCATAAAGTCTTTGAGGTTTAATTACACTCTTTTACATGAGAAATATACATATGAGTTCAATTTCACCCATTTGTGTGCATACAAAATAGATTTACTCCAAAATAATCACAATACCTGCTGGCTTTTTCCCTCTCACGGCCGGATGAGTCGCCCCTGGCCGCCGCCCAGCGCGAAATGTTATCCATATAAGGTGAGCCATGCCCGATAGAGTTTATAGGGTTACTCCCCACATAGAGGTCTGGCATTATGTGTTAAATGCTCGTCAGCAGTTCCCAGCGAGAATATACAGTCTATGGTAAGTTAACATATGTGAAACATGAGGCTAGGATGAGGTCCTCATACCATGCATTCTTTTGACTCTTAGCTGCAGGGTTTTGACACACCACGATGTGGTCCCATGTGATAAACGTCATTGATGAATTACATCTGTGATCCTTTTTGAAACCAAAATCATTTGTTGATAAACCAAAAGCATTTTAGATGTTAAACCTCGTTATCATTTCGTTGATATTATGTCACTTTTGTATGATATTGTGAATTTTAGGTCTCACTACGGGCTCATCATTACTTTTTGGACTTTCATAGAGGAATGGCATGGACGGTCAGTCTTTCACAGAAGTCTTTAGCCCTTCTTACTATTACTCGACATAAGTTTTTACCATTTCATTTAATAGTGCGACTCTGTTGGACTTTACTTTGTGATACGAAACCCGCTCATCCAAATCACAGTGTGATGTTGATCTCAACCGTCCCTCCACTATGAAATCATTCATGCATATCTGATACTTAGTGTACCATTGCATGTCAATGTCATGCCACATATGTAATGAATGTCATATGGACAATTTTAAACCATACATTTTACCATGTATCATGAATTATATAACATGCATATAATTTCCAATTAAACACTCATAACAATACCAGGCATTAAACACATAATGCATTTATCAATCACCAGCGACAAGCATGCTATCACATATCAAGCGACACCACACTTAATCCTCAAACCAAAATGTGGCATATAGGATGCCCACAACAATAGCCCTCTTGACCCCTTAACTTGGAAGCAAAGCTGGCAAAACATTAACATCCAGTTATTCTTTTTAATCCATAACAACCCCTAAACACTTTGGGACATATTCACACTGATAAAATAAGTTTTATTGACCACAATCGACGTAAAGCGACCATTAAAGTCGTTTTAACACGGCCAAACAGTCCCTAAGGGCAAGGATTTCAACCAAACAGCCCTTAAACCATGCTTTGAGCATGTCATGGACATACAAGCAGCGACAAATAAGCCATAAAAACAGTTTTGAATAGTTCCTAAATTAGTCAAACAGGGCCTTAGGACCTCTACACCACATCTTCCCTAAAATTAGTCCCTTATGGTGGAAATAAACCAGAGTAGGAAGAATCCCTACCTCTTGAAGCGTAGTAGCATGGGTAGGAAGCCTCCCTAGCTCGAAATCCTTGATTTCCTGAAATCTCCTCCTTTGAATCTGATGTGAAATCCCTATTTTTTGGTATATCTTAGCGTAGCCCTACGTAGATGATTAGACTTTCACTTGAAAGCGGTGATTCCTAGCCGTGAAACTCAAATCGAAGAGAAACAGATGCTCTCTTTCTCTTCTCTCCTCCACTAGAACCGGAATCAGAATGAGGTGTTTTGCCAGAGCACCCCTCTCTTCGACCGCATATTTGTCACTTAAGGATGCCCTGACCCACATCGCGCCACGTGTCGCCGGCAATCGGGTGGGTTTACTGCTTACATTGATTATTTAGATCTGGTTCCAGGATTCGATTTATTTTAAATGAACTTTACTTGGTATTTTCACTGAGATTTTTATTAAAACCTGTTTTTTTTTTTTTCCACCAAGCACCTAACGCCCCAAAAATCATGAAAAATTCGACTATCTTGGAAATTTGACAAAATTAAATGCAGGTAACTAGATTTTATGAGGACAAATTCAACGGTGAGATCGTTTCATCATCGAATCTCTATAAAAATTCAGGTATCATTACCGTGTAGCGGCAATTTCATTTTCATTTTGAAAAAAATTCAAATTTACCCGGTTTTACAAGACATAGCCTATTCAGTTAGTAAATTGCGTAGTTATATGAGTAATCCAAAAATTCGAGCATTGACAAAGGAGTGTAAGGAAGCGTAAAATACTTAAGGTTTTACTAAGTGGATTTGCATTATACCAAGATATCCTCTCTGTATTAGAAGGATATATAGTGATATTGATGGATATCAAATGTCAAGACTCAAAATCCTAGAGTGGTTATGTTACGTGGGAGGAAGCAGTAGTCTCATGGAAATCACCCCAAAACAAATGGTTATTGCCGAGATCCATAATGGAATCTAGAATTTATAATACTGAAGCGGAAATGTAGGGAAGGCGAAATGGCTACGCCACTTCTAGAGGATATTCAGTGCTTGGCTTGTGCCTCTAATATGCGCATACATTATCCTAGTGATACATATTGTTAGACATGAAGTAGTATATAGGTAATGAATCTAAAACACATTAAATGTAGACACAATACCATTAAACAACTACTCTCAACTGGGATTATCTCTCTAGATTATGTAAAATCTAAGGATATCATCGCGGATCCGCTAACCAAAGGGTAAATAAAAAGTTTGTTGAAAAAGAAATCATTGAAGAGATAGGACTAAAGCCACTTTAAAACGAGTTGATCTGTGATTACGATGGCTGGATGTGACACATAAAACGACGCGTCGACTGCGGAAATACTACCTTAGGTAATCGTGTACCTAAGGTTTTGATATAAATTGATATCAATGCAGTAGGCCTTTGGTAACTCGATACTGCCTCGTTAAGTCCCATTCGCCGAATCCATTCATCCATATTTAAGTTTGAAATATAGTGAAATTACATTCAAGACAATCGGTAAGAGCTAGATCACGACTCTCTTACCATTATTACATCACCAGGAACTAGATTGTCTGGTTTCTACAAAAGATTTATCAAAGCCACATGTGTATGTTAAAAGAAATTGCGACCTCAAATGGCGTCACGGTGTACACCACCACGAAATGTTTCCCCATAAAGGTGAGGCCACGCCCGATGAAGATTATTCATGCAAACTGCTCTACCAGTGCACATGCAATGATCATGTTCACGTTCAAATTCACATTCCAAGTAAAAACATGCAATTTGCTATGAGAATCCTATGTCATGCCATGAAATGAGATGAGACTCGATCATGTATCGCCCTAAGTGCCACAAACTCTATCACACAATGCAGCGCCCAGGTAATAAAATCTATCATTTGTGGATTACATCTAATGATCATTTTTACAAAACAAATTCATTTGTTTTCAAACCAAAAGATTTTTGGATGTTACACCTTAATAATCATTTATATATTCGAACCATGTGTCTTTTTGTAGGCGACAAATTTCTAAGGTCCCATGGCTCCCTTGCACGCCTCCCTACACTTTCACGGGCTTTCGCCTTGGAAATATATGTATACTTACTTGTCTCTTTGGGTCTTTCACCCAGTGTCATCACTTGATATTACGAAACACATATTTTCATTTTAATGTAATAGCGGAAGTGCCTTTCTGGTGGACTTAGATCCAACGTTATCAAGTCCACCAATCAATCACAGGCACAACATTGATTCATATCGTACACTTACCTTGCCAAATGCAATGATGATATGCCATTGCGTATCTATACCATGTCACATGTAGTGAATGCTATATAGACAATTTAATTTATTCATATTATAACTTATGCTTATAATTTCTAAACATCATTTATTTAATGTCAATATAATACTTTTATATATTAGATCAATATAATAGCACATATAAATTAACATTTATCGACATACTTAGTAATCTGGCCCATTATGGTACTTGTGGATCGGTCACAAGGGACCACAAACGGGCGTACACTCGACCTTGAGCCCGACCGCGCCGACCTCAACCATGACTCTCAAGTATAGAATCAATCAAATCACAATTACTGTGACCACTATATACAAACTCCAAATAAATATAGTTGAGCCCTGAAAACAGTATTGACGATCCTGCGAATCAATCCCGAAATTAGTACAAAATTAACGAAACCCGATTCTAAAAATCCCGGACCTGGCGATAAATAGCCTAAGTTACGGTCCGAAAAATGGACCATAACTTGGGATGTAAATCTTGGCGCCCCAGCGGGGTGTCGGGTTGTCTGCTCGGCAGCGGAATACTCATGGATGCCGGTTGGCCTGCGGGCATTCCGCGTCGGCGGAGGTCTCGCATGCTGCGGGGAGCTTTGCAAATACAAAGCACAGTAAACGGTTCCTGATGACCACCGCAAGGTCTACATACGAGGTAATATAATGGCCCACTTGGGCTGCATCAATACTCATACAAAATATATCCACAGGCCATAGCTATCACAATAGTTCAAAGAGTTAATAAATTACTCTTTATACAAACATATATTAAAATTACCACATTCTAATACATGTTAACATACAAAATCAAAGCCACAAGTCGGCTTTCTATTACGTATATGCGATCTGAATGCGAGGTCGGCCCAGATGCACGGCCTTTATTACTGAAGGGGGATCCCACGGCGAGGTGAAGCGAAGCCGGTGGTGATGTCTCCTCCTGAGCTACTCCCCACCTGGTGCGCGTGATGGTGAATGCATTCGAACACACATCCAAATTATTATCTGCGAATGTGCGGCGTACCATGAATGAGACTCGACTCACCATGCCCCGTATGCAGAGGCTCATGAACCATCGCTCAATATCATTGGAAGTAATATATCCCGAGTCACTCTGGCTCTTCTCACGTATGTGACTGTGACCATTCATCCTTGGTATTACCAATGACGATGTCGAGCCCTCACCTTAGAGATCCATTTACCCGATGCAAATTAGCCGATGGGCGGTAGATCCTGAAGTCGATCAGGCTCATATCACCTGACCAGTCTGTGTGATGTTGCTGGTATTGGCATGTCTTCTTTGGAGCAACAGCTTTCCGGGTGATACCGCAGGTCTCTTACACCCATACAGAACTATGATATCGCGGGTCTCTTACACCCATATGCCTCGAGTTCTCATTGACTCCCTCACACTTGCCTAAGCCACGTATGAGAAACATTATTTTCAAAACAAAGGTATTTGTTTTTAATTGTGGACAACCCTCCGATATAAGTAGTGAATGAGACTAGAAGTAATCCTATTTGTGGACAGCCCTCCGATGTATATCAATTGGTGGACTAAGGCGTTGATATTATATATGGGCGAGCCTAGATGTTGTAGTGGATATAGATCGGCGATAATATTGTTGATGACCCTCAGAACAATTCTCTCGAGAAACCACCTCATGCCTCACGCCTATTGTTCTAGGGTGCTGATGCATATGAAATGCAATGAGCCATTTCCATTTTCTTAACCGGTCACGACTGTTTTGGGCGTTGTCTTGTGAAGTGAGCCTTTAATCCCAACACCTACATTGGTGTTGATCCCTGACTCCCTGACACTCCACGACACCATCAAACACCTAACACGAGTGTGATCTCAACTATGCCTCACACCTAATTTCTAGTTGCAGTGCATATGGAATGCATGATACCAATTCCAACATTTTTCATGCTAATATATTCACATACATATATATTAACATAATTATATCACATAAAACATGTTATGCAGGTTCATGATCAATTTTTAAAATTAGCTCACGCATGGGCTAATTAAAACGACAATTCATTTTGAATCACTCAACCATACACATTTTCACAGGTAACCAACACACAAAATGGCCCAAATCTCGGACCCTTATAAAGCAGGGGTACCTCTTGGTCCCTTCACTTTGGTTCATCCGATGCAAACACACCCACAAAACCGAAGACATTAGTCACAAGGGCTTAAAAACAAACCTCGACATAGTCAGGAAGCATGAAAATAGTCAGAAAATTTTTGTCATGTTGTCTAAAAGCAGTCTTGAAAATTCAGCACGAGGAATATTTAAAAAGCGGTTCCAAAATTAGCTCAGTATCAAGAATTTCTAAAAATTCATATGCTCGATCCAAGAAATTTGAGAACTGAAATTCTGGTCTTTCACGGCCTCGCCAATCGAAACCATTATGGTTTAGGCTAGAAATAATACAAGTAGGAAAATTCCCTACCTCGTGGAGTTTGACGAAACTCCAAGATTTTGGTGTCCACGCGTAGCTCTCATCGCGTATATCAACTTTGCCTTCAGTCCCGACGAAAACCTGCGGTCTGATTTTCGTAGATCTGAGAAAGAAGCGAAGAGAAGAAAAATAAAAAAATAAAATAAAATCTCTCTCCACCTATTCTCACGCCCTCTCTCTGCCGACTAATCCCTTTCTCCTCTTTTGATTGATTTTTTTCATTTTATTATTATAATAATAATAATAATATTATTATTATTATTATTATTATTGTATTCTTTTGAATACTGGTTCATATTGCTTCATTCGAAGTTAGTTTTACCGAAGATTTATTTCTTTTGATTCACTTTATTTTAAATTAAACGCGGTGTTTCTGACTTCACGAGATTTTGCGAAATCTCGTCATGAAATCCAGCGACTTATCACTAGAAAATCATAAAATATTTGATTGTCTCATGAATTCAACGAAACTTTTCTAGGTAAAAACAGATTTCGCGAAAGGGCAATTTAGCAGACGGTCAGTTTGCGTCATCGAATCTAGAAAATTTCCGGTTTTCAGCAAGAATTACCATTACCACGAAGAAAAAATTAGATTTTTCTCGGGTTTTGATAAAGGTCAATTTGGGTGATTCAAAATCTAACAGCATCAAGTTCTAAATGTAGCTACAACTTTTATGAAGGACGTGAGGCCAAAAAATCCTCTGTTTGTATTTGAAAACCTATCCCAAATCTTACCAGTGTGTAGGATCAAAACTAAGTAGCATTCCCTCATTCCAAAATTTGGTCAAGCGTATAGGAAAAAACATAACCGCGCCCACAACAGCCCCTTAGGTGGAAAATAAACCAAGGTAGAAAGAATTCCTACCTCTTAGAGCGTAGCCCTCATCATGTAGACGGACTTCACTCCTTGGTCCGACGAATTCTGAATATTGAAACGTCGTTGATCAGATAAAGAAACAACCGGTCTCCTTCCACTCCTTCCTTTCCTTCTTTCTCCTTCTTTCTCTCCTTTCTCTCTTTCTTTTTCTCTTTCTTTTCTCTTCACTCGAACTGATTTCCTCCATTTCCTGTTCTTTCCTCCCTTTCCTTTTCTCTTTTTTTTTCTTTTCTTTCCTCCCTTTCCTTTTCTTTTCCATTTCCTTTTCTCTCTTTTCTCCCCAGTTTCTCCCAGCCCAGGCGATCTCCATCTTTGTGGTGTGACACATGGCTCTCATCATGCCATGTCACTACGACTATTTATGACACATACCTTCCATGTCCGCATGGACATGCTCTGTGTGGCACCGCTCTACACGTGGATCTCGCTACCATGGGCGTGACTCCGTCATGCGGGTGTGATATTCACGGATCTCGATATGCCATGTGGCATGCGTATGTCACCATACCTTTGTGATTTCCACCCAATACATGAAAATTCCGACCATCTCGGAATTCAACGAAATCGTTGGGTAACTAGATTTCGCGAGATGAAACCAATGGTGCGGTCCATTTCATCATCAAGAAAATTTCCAAGGTTTCAACCTATATTGTATCGAAAATTGCTTTTGCCATTTTCATAAAAATCGATTTTTCCTTGTGTTTTACATTCTTCCACCCTTAAAAGAATTTTGTCCTCGAAATTCACACACATATACATAGAATCACATGCAGATGCAACAATCATTTTAATCTCAAAATGACAAGAAAACATACCCGCGTTCTCAAATAAGAAAGGATAGTTAGTACGCATAGTGTCCTCGCGTTCTCATATTGCCTCCTCCATTCCTCGGTATTGCCTCAACACCTTTACTAGTCTCACGGTCTTGCTTCGCAAAACCTGATCCCGACTATCCATGATACATACTGATCCCTCCTCAAAGGTTTCGTCAGATCAATAACAAGCTCACCCATCCATCATGAATGGGCTCCGATCAGAGTGTACTTTTCTGAGCATAGAGACATAACACCGCACGAACACCCTGGAGCAAATTTAGCTATAAAGCCAACTCAATAAACAATTAAAATTTTACCCCCTCTTAAGTACCTTGAAAGGCTCGATATACCAAGAATAGTTTTCCCCGGGCTACGAACCTCGACCAATTCTCTCTCTTAGTATCACCTTCAAGAATACATGATCACCCACCCAAACTCTAGAGGTTGTCGCTGCTCTGGTCAACGTGAATCCTTTCGTTTCTGGCCCCGAGCCGTGCGAAGACGCTCGTATCAAGTCCACCTTTCGCAGGTCTCTTTACCAAGTCCCGGACCCGTAGAGGTCTCTCCACCTCCGTCTAACAAACCAGATCTATAATGCCTCCTATAAAAGGCCTCATAGGTGCCATTTCAGATGCTAGCCTGATAACTGTTGTTGTAGGAAAATTCCACTAAGGGTAAATGCTCTTCCTAGCTACCCCTGACATCAAGGACGCATGCCCGTAGCATGTCCTCTAACGTCTGGATGGTCCTTTCTAACTGATTGTCCGTCTGGGAAAGAAAGCAATGCAAGCCTCATCAATCAGATTCCATGCTCTTGGGGAACTCTTCCAAAAATGAGCCATAAACCTAGGATCCCGATCTGATACAATAGATACTGGTACTCCATGTAATCAGACAATCTCCCGTATATACAACCCACCGAATTTCTCCAGAGTGAAGGTCATCCGCATGGCCAAAATTCAGCGACTTAGTAAGCCTACTAATCCACCCACACTGCCACACATGCCCCGATGTCCATGGTAAGTGGGTTACAAAGTCCATCGTGACATGTTCCCACCACTTCCACTCAATTACCTCCAATGGTTGGAGTAATCCTACTGGCCTCTGGTGCTCAGCCTTTATCTACTGACATGTGAGACATCGACGAATATAATCTTCAACGTGTTTCTTCATCCCACTCCAGTAATACTGGCGACGAAGATCATGGTACATTTTTGTGTCACTTAGATGCACAGCAAAACAAGAGCAATGGAACTCCTTGAGGATCTCCTCTCTCAAATCTACCGACTGGGGAACCACAATCCTTCCTTTACACCAAGACTACCATCCGAAAGTGAATAAACACCTTCACACTGCACTAAACTCCACTCAATCCCCCGATGGATGATATCTCTGCGTCCAATCCGGGACTCGATTACTCCGCTCAAAGAGGGAAGGCATAGTCGCTCAACTCCTAAAGTATCCCAACCTAACCCCATAAGCAGGCCAATCGCCTCACACCCGAGCATCCGCCACTCCCAGAGCTATAAGTAGTAGCCAACATTCGCCGGTGACTTCGACTCGCGTATCAGCCACCACATTTGCCTTACCGAGGTGGTAATGCAAAGTTAACTCATAATCCTCCAGATACTTCATCCACCTATGTTGCCTCATGTTGAGGTCCCACTGTGTGAAAATGTACTTCAGACTCTTGTTGTTTGAAAACACCTCGAACTGCTCACCATATAGATAGTGGAGCCAAATCTCAAGGCAAAGATAATGGCCGCTAACTCCATATCATGCGTGGGGTAACTCCGCTCGTGATTCTTCAACTGCCGAGAACCATAGGCCACAACCTTCCTGAACTGCATCAAAACACATCAAAGTCCGTCCTTAGAGGCATCACAATACAACAGACTTCTATCCCCGACTATTAGAATAGAGGCCGAATAAGCCTACTCTTTAATTCCTGGAATGCCCTCTCACACAAGCCATTCCACTCAAACTTGACCTCATTTCGGGTCAAACTCATCATAGGTGTAGCTAATCGAGAAAAGTCCTTAATGAACCTCCTATAATACCCTAAATCCCAAGAAACTGCCTATCTCGAAGACTGACTTTGGTCTCTCCCAACTCATAACTGCCTCAACCTTCTCCTGGTCCACGGATACACCCAAAGCTGACACCACATGCCCCAAGAATTCACCCCAAAGTAGTTTCAAAATTCACTTATCGAACTTGGCATACAATCAAACATTTTGTCTCAAGGCCTGGATAACAATCCTCAAGTGACCCTCATGTTCCTCCTCCGACTTGGAGTAGATCAAGATATCGTCTACAAATACCACAACAAAACTGATCTAAGTAGGGTTGGAACACCTTAAGCATGAGATCCATGAATGTCGTTAGAGCATTCGTTAATCCGAATGGTATCATTATGAACTCAAAATGTCCATACCGCTTAAACGTCGTCTTGTCTTAGGGATATCTGCCTCCCTAACCCTCAACTAATGGTACTTATGATTAAGGCTCAAAAAGGCTATTTTCGAGCCCTATTTATTGTAGGTTTGAGCACTTTTGTGTGTACTAATCAAACTTAATTAACCCGATGGTACATTAAGGTCCCGGTTATTCTATTGATCGCATTTTGTGGCTAATTTTATAGTTTTTTCAAGCTATCAATGCCAAATTTGTTGAATTGATCCAAGCACAAAGAATTTGAGTCGAACTCAGCATTGTAGATCAAAATTCAGAAGGAAAGAAGAGCAGAAAAAGTTGGAAAATCGAGCACTTTATAGAAGGGAAAGTAAATTTCGTGGATTGCAAGTAATTTGTTTGCTCAGCCTTTCATCAATTTTTGTACTTCCCAAATTAACCCTTCAGAATAGTTGTTAGTTCATGTTATTTAGTAATTTTTCTTACTGATGGCTATATAAGCCATTTGTACAGATCACAGGAGACTTTCCTCTACACTGAAATTCTCACGCAGAGCTCAAAGCCCCACAAATATATTTTCATTTTTTTTCATTTTCTTCCTTTCATTTTTCTCAAATTACAAACACCCTCTCGAGGATGACAAATCTCAGAGGATGGTCAGGGCTAGACCACTTTTTCCTCAAGAAGAGGTTGTCGAACTAGGTTTTGAGGTAACTATTGTCTCTCGTTTAACGTAAGTTTTTATTGGCATTTATGTTTCCACCTCTCATTCTAGGATTAAATCTCTTAAATGTATCTTGATTAACCTGTATTTGGCAAGCTTTTAAGGTTCAGTGGATGCTTATTGCTAGATCTATTGAGATTCATTAGTTACCTTCTATTAATTACTGTAGGGTAGGTTTAGGAGATATGTTCTCATTGTCAGGGAGCATTAATGTCTAATAAATGCTATATTTCAAAAGGAAAAATTATTGTGGTCTTGGGCTTTTATAGCCAAATGAAGATTCGGTTCGGGAAATGACTATAGGACATCCTCCTCAATGCGAGGAAAAGGACCCGAGGACCTCTCAATTACCCCAGGACCTCAAATCCAGTGGCCCAATGCTTTAAGGAGTTCTTTTTATATTTTATTTCACCTTATTTTCAGTTGCAAACATTTCACCCCACTGTTTTTACCAAACCTTAAAATCCAAATTAAATTCACCAATTGTGAACTTAACCGAAAAATCACTACACGAAGAAAACTCATCCTCGTGTTCGAATTTAGGCCACTATACTACAAGAGGCTATGCTACTGCTAGAGGAATTTAGGTTATAAATTTTGTTGATTCCTAGCACAACCTACTTTGCGACACGAATCATAATGGCGCCATCGGGCCGTGATTATGTCTAAGTGCAAGGATGAATTGTTGAACTCTGTGGATCCACATCACAAGTTGGTGAATTTTCATCCCTTTTGTCTTCTTACTGCTATTTCCCTAGCACATCGTTAGGTTGCTTCCAATTTTTATACCGACAATATACAATTTCTATTTTTATTTCTAACTAACATTGTCCTTTTGGTAGCCTCGTTTTTGTTTTTTTTCCATGCCTCAGGCGCTTGATTCGTTTAGGCCAAGTAGGTGTTCTAATCAACAAAATTTATAACCTTAGGATTCCTACTACTCGACGTAGCAAAGCCATCGTAGTATGCGGGCTCTAGGGTCGAACATGGATGGGTTTTCTTCGTGAGAGAAGAGTTACAAAGCATGAAAATGGTGTTTTCGCTGGATTTATGTGGTTTGTGGAAAACTCGTGGTGTGAATGGTTGAAAATTAAAATAATCGAAATAAAGAGTTAAGAGAATTCTCAAGTCTCGAGCCACCGGTCTTAGTGGTTCTAGGTTAACCGACATGCTTCCTGCCTTTTTCCTCGCTGGCTGGTGAGCATGACATATAGTCATTTCCGAACTCGATCTTCATATTTAGCTTTTGTAATCCTAAACCCTAAGAGTTTTCCTTCTTGAAAGATGACATTTGATTAGGCATAAATGTCCCTAATAAAGGAAAACATATCTCAAAACCTACCCTTACAATAACTAATAGGAGACAACTGACTGACATCAAGGATCTGAGAGCATCCACCGAACCCAAAAGCTTGCCAACTACACATTAAGGAGAGCATGCCTAGGAGATTTTAACCTAAGGTGAGAAGCAGGAGCACAAATACCCTTAAATGCCTACATGAAGAGCATGAGAACATGTAGCTAAGCCAAAAATCATCACCTAGTGGCCTTCCCCTTCAAATCAGGGGGGGTTAGCCGAGCATCCCTTGATTTGTCATCATTAAGGGGTGTTTGGGTACCAAGAAAGTGCAAGAAAGTGAAGGGAGAAGAAGAGAAAATCACCAACAAAGAAAGAAGAGAAAGTTTCTGCATAAATTTTCTTGATTGGATTGATGGAGGATAAAAAGTTGATTTGATATGTTGACACTTGAATATAGAGTTTCAAGATATGAAATTACAAAAAGTGTGTTAAAAACCAAAATTACATGAGGGAAAACTGTGATAAACCACCAAAAAGGCTAGTCGCAAGCAAATAAGGCATACAGTGAGCGTTGTTCTGGAAGTGCGAAATTTGGTAACCTACTTAAATCAGGTTGCGAATTTTCGCAACCCTACAAAATTTCTACTAAGCTCCTTCTTAGCATTCGCTACCACTCCTCCGATTCACCATGCATCTGAATTTGACTCGAGTTCATCATGTTTGAATCGAATTGGAAGATAATGAGGCATTCTGACTCGCAAACTACCAAAATGGCTACTAAATGTGATCAAGGACAAAGTCGACCTCAATGCATCAATTAGGTTAATAAAGTCGATAGTACACAAAAATGATAAACCCCGCTTATAAACAAGGTCGAATTGCACTATTTGGGTACTAATCACTCTCTAACCGAGACACATGGCTATCCCGCAATGATAACAAGAAGGAAGACCATGTAGATATGTTTTGTAAAATGGATCGTCTGCTCAAAAGTGTGTGTGTAAAAGTGATGCCTGACCTTTAGTATGAAAGCTTGAGACATTGTATGAAACTAGCTTGGGAGAAAGAGTGCCATACAGGAACAAGTTTAGGGCAGTGTTCATTCCAAGAAAATCAACCTTAAATTCCACCAAAATCTAAGTGTTTTTAGTGATCGCTGGCACTAATAACTGCAAACTACTTCCCCCAACCAAATCCACCGCCAATGCTCAGACTCGGCTGGACCAACCTAAATAGATTCAATTCCACTTCTTATTTCTCACTTCTATTGTATTGTAGGGTGCAATGCTGAAAACTCGACTTCACCAAAGTCCGTGTAATGGGGATCCACCGATGACTCCCAACCAACTAAGGTTTAGGGCATCAAGTTAAAAGGATCTTTCAACCACAAACTCCATAGGTTTCACCCCGGACTTCGAATGATTTCAAGAATCCAGCACCTACAACTCGCTAAACTCCACCCATCCACCCATGTAGCAAGCAAATAAAGCTCCAAGTGACTCCCAACTAGTCGGGTTTAGTGGCATCGTGCTTTCGCTTGGCCATATACCCTCGAACCGTGCTCCTGCTCTCAAGGCATACGCAATGATTTATCTCTTTCTTTCTTTTTCTTTTGGAAGACACATTGGCCCTCTTTCGTGGGGAACTCTAACCTATTATGGGTCGTCAACGAAGCTAAGGTTGGTTTTGCAAAGTAAGAGGAATATGCAGCTCCTCAACCTAATGATGAAAACTGATGTGCACTGTGTGTGTGGGCAAGAGAATTAGTAAAGATCAGGAACACTGGTCTTAACTTACTAAACAACTCAAATCAAGCATGGAACCATTCTAGCATTTGCATCATACAAAGGTTTTGAACTCAATTTAATGTGAAAGGCAAAATCATTTCATAACAAAGGGGAAATGAGATGCAAAAGTAGAAAATAGATTCAGGATATATATATCACTATGAATTTACAAAATTTTCGACTCCTGCAAAGATGTAAACAAAGCAGTTTCCTAGATATACAAAATGGGCTTTGAGCCGGGCATGTGGTACAAGCAAAACTAAAATCAAAGTATGAACATTACTCCAACACTAACTGTCCCAAAGATCGAACGAAAGTTAAAGTGAGGAAGAGACTCAATCTAAGGTACGAAGAATGATCATCCTCACCAAGCAGGCCGAGAGCCGGCCGTGAAGTGGCCGATGTCGCTATAGTCGCCAACACATCCAAGGAAGCCACAGGCCGATGGTGGAGCCGATCCCGCCGGAGGATAGCCGAGGCCCGAGTAGGGCAGCTGCAGGAGACAGCAGGGAGGCCCATGGCTCAGAGTCGCAAGGACGATACACTGCATACTGAGCCCCTGGCGCGTCATCATCTCCTCGCAAGTGTGGTACCGTGGAAGCCGCAAATGAAGCCGTCGTGGCCGAGAATGTGTGGAATCGCTCATGAGAGCTAGGAACCCCGGAAAAGAGGGTAATGCAATGCGGGCGGTGAGGTGCTCACCTGGGCCTATATCCCCGACCGAGCAAAGGCAAGGTCCGAAGGCTCCGGAGGGGCAGAGGGCACTGAGCCCGAGGTACCGATGCCGGAGCTAATGGTATCAGGTCTGGGTGGAGTCAAGAGACTAGTGGGGGCACCACGGTCGATCGAAGATCCCCACCGTACTCAACTATATTGATAGGTCCCCGTGACTTCATCACCAAACACCTTTCATCTGGATCCCGGAGGTGGAAGATGAAAGGTCAGGCCTAGCTCGCCACCCATCGACAAGAAGGGTGGCTCACAACCAAGGCGACGCCTAATCGAGGCTCACGGAACTCATGTGCTCAAGACTCGACATAAAAGCCGAGGAAATAAGAAAGGGGGACTCGGCCATGCAAGTGTGATCAAGTGGACTCCGTCCTGAAATGAAATGTAAGGACGCCATAACGGGGCTTCCGCCGGCTCAACCGCAGATCCCTCCGGGAATACTATATAAAATTCCAAGATACTTCATCTCCTCCTCGAACGATGCGTCGGGGCCGGGAAACATATTGCACCAAAATGTGGCCCATCGTAAGAGCTACGCGGAGGTGCGAACAACACTGTCCCACCAGCAGCATCCATGGAGAGTAGCTTCGACCATCTCCCCGGTGGAGGGATGGGCCACTGCCTATAATTGACCTCGTCATGGTGGACCACCGCACGGAGAGCGCCGGCGATGCTCCGAGGCCCGACGTATTCCCGGGTCGATCGCCGATGTAAAAGTGCAGAAGTACGGTCGGGTCTCACGCCTAGATGTCATCGTATGATAGAACTCGATGACTACCCGAGGATAATAGAACTGACGCGACACCATGAATGGCTCCAGATGGTATCGCTGCACGAGGAGCACGGAGTCTCAGAGCCCCGGGTCCGCGGCAAATGCCGGGAGATCGTAGTAAACCTCTCCATGGAAATCTCTCCCCCTACAGCTAACATTCCCGACGGGTCGAAAAGTAAGGCTACCGATGATGGATGCCAAGATACTCGGGGTTCGCGAATACCTGATAAGGTGGAGAGGGCGGCGCCCGGATCCCCGGCGGACGACCCCGGCTAAAGTCAAGGCCCGGGCCTGCGGCCCCCAGCCGGTCGGATGCAAGAGGCGGTGGAGTGGGCCCAACCCGAGTATGATATCTCCTCTGCCAGGCCACGAGGAGGAACCCCAAGATCACCACCGCCAGAGGTGGCTCAGACAAAGAATCCCTGGGGTAGGGAAGCACGGCAATGTGAGGGGCGTGGCAACAGTGCTAAGGTCTACGTCGGCCGAGGCTGCAAAGGGGCTACGGTGGCAAAGGAGGAAGGCCGAAGGAGGGGCGGCGGTGGGCAGCAGGAGGCGCTACCGCAGGGACAGCGGGCAGAGTTGTGGCCTGATGAGGTCCCTACAGGGGGAGGAGGGCTCCGCAGCCACCCACTACTGGAAGAATGAGCTCCTCTTATCTTCGCCATTGCTCGCCCGAGGAGAGCAAACTTGAGAGGAGAAGGGTTTTTCAGAAACTGGAAGGATGAAGTGTGAATTGAAAATGAAAGGGAACAAGGGTTTATAAAGGGGAGGAGGGGTAGGTGGGAAGACATGAAGAATAAATGGATTTTAATGACCATTAATTGAATGGCTCAAAAGATTATAAAATTCTAATTGCGTGAGCATGAAACTGAGGTTGCAGAAAACGAAGAGTTGCGTGGAGGAGAAGATTAATAAAGAGCCAGGTTATGGCTTGTAACTCAAGGGACTTTTCGCAGTTGTGAAAATTACACCTCGAGAAATTCCCGTGCAAATTGGCTTCTTACACACTTCCTCTATCCTGTGACTGAACACCCGCAACAACAACAATACAAGACCAAAAATTATAGAAGTTGCTTAGAAAAATAAGAAAATTCATAAATTTGTAAATTAAAGGATACAAGAAAATCCTAAATTGAAAATTGAAATAAAACAAAACAAAACCTCATTAAAATTGAGTGGTTTCCTGTTCCGCAGGAACCAATTCCATGTTATGCGTTGTTAAGAGGTTTCATGGGGGTCAAGGAGGAGAAGCCCTCTATGCTTGCGCTGAGGTGCGTCGCGAATTTGAAGTTCAACTTCGCCTCCCGTTGTTACATTATGCTCTCGTGGCGCTCGGTGGCATGACGATGCAGAAAGGAAGATCGATGCGCTTGATCCTTCCATCAACCCGCTTCGGGTTCTCTATTAATTCTTTTGCGCTCTGAACACCGTGTTTTCCTTCACCTATGCCACTTGTGCGTAATTTTCCGACTTCTCCTTATCCTCGCCGGCTTATCCTTGTTACTCAAGTGGAAAATGTCAGCCCAAAGTCATGTCACGAAGGTGAGCCGCGACAACCCCATCTCATAGCTTGATTATAGTGCATTATCGTGGCCAAAAATGGCCTCCTGGGCATGACGGGCACTGTGAGTGCTCGCCATCGGGCTCAGATCGTTACCACAAAATCCACCTGATAATAGAAATTATCTACCTTTACCAAGACATCCTCAACTATCCCTTTCGTATTTTCACTTATTGATCCGCTAAGGATAGTGATGCTGGTAGACTTCACCCTCCCCAAACCCTTAACCGCTTCGCGTGATACTGAAAATACGGGCAGTTAGCTCGAGACACCGCCTGCATCCGCAGAAGGTTTTGTCTATGTGTCCCTCCAATGTCGACCGAGATGGTGGGGGATCCTCGGATTCAGATTTCAACAAGGTTTTAATCGATGATAGAGCCGACTTGTTCATCAGAAGGCCTTCTATTAATGCCCAACCTTTTTTGACGATGCACAAGTCCTTTAGAAATTTAGCATAGGTTGGAACCTATTTGATCATATCAAGAAGTGGGATGTTCACCTGGACTTCATCCATTCTTTTCGCAGGCTCATTGGGAAAGCTTAGTTCATGCACTTCCCTAGATCAAGTGTTGTCCGAGGGAACCTCCCTTTCTCCAAAGATTGGTATCGACATTCAGCCATCGATGATGATCGCATGGTATCAATTTTTTCGATGAAGCTTTGTGAAGCCCATCAATTCTATTCATGGAGCTTACCTTTTCTATTCTTTGGTTAATCTAGGCATTGATAATTTTCTTCGCCTTTCTACAAAATTCCCCACCACACCTTGCTCAAATTCATGATACCTACTCCACGGGGTGAGTTTCGTATCACACACACGAGGTAATTCCATATCATGTCGATGTGCCCCTGGGAACATATACAGGAGGCTTCAGCTTCCGTGCCGTGTTGGGGTGGTTCTTCCGGGCTTGGGATTATAAGTGTTGCCATATCGGGCATCGCCAGGCCTATTTCGGGGCCCACAACATTTTCATTTTCAAACATCAAATCCCTTACTGAGGGGGAAATTGACGGCTGCCTCTCGATGACCTGTAGATTGACAATCAAATACGGTCGCTACATAGATGCCCCGCCACGCCTCGCACCTCCGTTTAGTGATTTCTCCTCGCTCAAGTTCTTCCATCCTTCGCTTAGGGTGGATGTATTTTTAAATTTCTTTAATTCCACATCCTCCGTTGAATAAATGCCTCCCAAGCCATCGCTGGTTTCATTCTCTACCTCTCGTCTTGGCCAACTTCATCCTTTGGAGGTTTCGGGCCACGTAGTTGCTGAAATTCCATAGCTTCATCAGATTTTAGTCGAGGGAAGTCCCCTCCACACATGGTCTCTAAGAGTCGCTTCATGGAAGGGACATTCCACTCCGGCAAAGTGGTTCACTAAAGATCCGCGTATCAAAGCCATGGTGAGGGCATGCAATCGATTGTCCCAAGATACCTTCCCGGAAGATTGATAAATCTTTCACTATCATGAGCCGTAAAGGTAGATCTTCCTCTTCTCGCATTGTTGGTCTTGATGGAGACCGGGCTAGCTTCAAAATTCCGTCATGAATTTCAAACTTCACTTCGATGGTCCATACTCTTGGGCGGAGTTAAGCCAAATTTTGGCTTCTTTATCTTTGCGGTCAAAGGGAAGGCCTTCAACTCGAAAGCAAGTCCATATCAAATGCAATCCTCCTTGAAAGTAGTGCAAACCTCCTCGAAATCCCGAATATGTGTGTATGGATTCGCTTTTCCATACCATGAAAAGCTCGAGCAGGCACCAAATAAGGTCTCACTACCACATCTTCAAGTAGGGTATAATGCATGAGGGTGAACTCACCCTCGCGGGTGTACGTGGATCCCTCATCGATCACGTAGGCATTGGGTTTAGATGAACCCCTGTTGGCTCTTTGTTCAGAGGTGGGGTCTCCATCTAGTTGGTGTGTGAGGTAACCTCTGACCTTGTTCGATTAGGAGCACCTAGCCTTTCCAGTCACTGCAGTGTTTAATCCCCTTTACCTGTTTGCTATTAACACACCCGCAACGAAACCAACAAAACAAGACTAACAAAAGGTTATTGTTAGCTAATATCCAAAGCAGAATGCTTGATCTGCCACGGTGAAGTTTTCAAACTCCCACAGCGTTGAAATTTTCAAATTCCCCTACGATTGAGCGCAAGTGGGAAAAATGGTAAAATAAAGAAATGAGATTACACGAAAACTTGTGATGTGAATCACAAGTTCGTTTCTCCCTCTTTCTCACTTGGGCACCATTTGCGACAGCGACGCCCATTTGATTAAGTTTAGGCCAAGTAGGTGTTCGAATCAACAAAATTTATAACTGGGATTCCTGCTGCGGCGTGGCAAAGCTACTATAGTATGGTGACCACAGAATTAGAACACGAGGATGGGTTTTCTTCGTGAGAGAAGAGTTACAGTGCATTGAAAATAGTGTTTTCTCGTTGGAATTATAGGGTTTGTGGAAAACAATGTGTGTGAATGGTTGAAAACTTAAATAAATGAAATAAAGAGTTAAGAGAATTCCTTGAAGTCTCGGGCCACTGGTCTTAGGGTTCTAGGTTAACCGACATGTGATCGGGTCTTTTTCCTCGCGTTGGGGAGCATGACATATAGTCATTTCCCAAACCGGATCTTCATTTAGCTTTAGAACCTAAACCCTAAGAGTTTTCCTCTTGAAAGATGAAATTTGATAGGCATAAATGTCCGCAACTGGTAGCTTATATCTCTCTACCTATGATAACTAATGGGAGGCGACTAGCGGACATCAGTGGATCTAGTGAAAGTATCCACTGAACCTAAAAAGCTTGCCAAATACACATTAGGCCTAGGAGATTTGCAACTTTAAGGTGTTGAAGCACTGCAAAAATACCCTTATTACTCGTAGAGAGCATGTGAACATGTAGCTAAGCCCCAATCGGCACCAGTGGCCTTCCTTCGGATCGGGGGTTAATGAGACATCCTTGATTTGTCATCATCAAGGGGTGTTTAGTACTGAAAAGATAGAAAGTGAAGGGAAAAGAAAGAAAAATCACCAACGTGAGGGAGAGGAGGAAGCCGTGCCAAATTTCATTGATTGATTGATGGAGTGACAAAAGTTGATTTGATTACAAACGAGCGAGCTTATATAGGTGCTCGATATAAGGAAATTACAAAGTGTGTTAAAAACCAAAATTACATGAGGAGCAAACTTGTATAAAACCACAGGCGGGTCAAGCGATCCAAGGCACACAGGTGAGCAATGTTAGCAGGTTGCGAAAATTGGCAGCTTTGCGAGAACTCACGGGTTACGAAAAATTGGCCTTTGCAAAATTTCGCAGGTTGCCAATTTGCAAGTTGCGAATTTTCGCAACCCTGCAAAATTTCTACTAAGCTCCTTCTCTTCAGTATTTTTGCTACCAATTTCCTCTTATTCGACCATGCATCTTCGAATTCGGCTCGAGGTTCATCATGTTTGAATCGAATTGAAGATAATGAGGCATTTGACCTGCAAAACTACCAAAAATGGCTACCAAATGTGATCAGTGACAAAGCCGGGACCTCAATGCATCAATTAGGTTAATAAAGTCGATTAGTACACAAAAAGCGCATTAAACCTGCTATAAACAAGGCTTGAGAGTACTTATTTGGAGTGCTTAATCAAGCTTGTTTTATAAGGAGGTTTGAACCATTAGGATAGGATGCAATGGCGATTAGAAAGGCTTGGTGTTCCACAGAACAAAGTGTGAAGTGGCGTACACAATGGTCGGATGGAGCCTCCACGAGAACAGCAAAACCACAGGGTTCCTGAAATCGATGTATATAGGTGATGAGGGATCATGCCACACCCTCCCGAAGTGAGTGCACCCTCGTACATTGTTCCTCGCGGAAGGACATAATTAACAAGCCATACATTGTGCCCCTACTCCCCACTTTCCATGGAATGGAGAGTGAAAATCCATACTCACACATCCAGGAATTTGAGGAAGTATGCAATACCTTCAAAGAAGACATCTCCAATGTAGATCTAATGAGACTGAAGTTCTTTCCTTTAACTCTGAGAAAATGAGGCTAAATCACAGCTCAACTCTCGGCGAGAACTGTGAATTAGGAGATATACGGAATGAATTTTAAAGAAATTCTTGAGCACCCATAAAACAGTACTTTGAAGAGAGCGATTACACAGCGCCCCATTGAAAATGAAATTCTACCGGTCTTTGGGAAAGGTACCTAGAGACATCATTGCATGTCCTGTGGCTGATACTTGGATCTTTAGTTAATCGCTTCTCAATGGAATGTCCCTGTATGGGCCGAGTTGTTGGAAACTATGTATGGAGAGACTTCATGAGCAAACATCAAAGGCCATGGACTTCTTGGGATAAACCCTGACCCAGAGGCGAGGCGAGAGGATAAGACCTACATCCAATTCAAGGGGAGGCATGTAGTCACTCACAGAGGACATGGAGATGAAGGCAAAGCTATCCACCTTGGCTAGAAGGTAGGAGGAGCTTGAAATGTGAAATCACCATGAGGTGCGAGTAGTGAAGCCCAGGCTATCATGCAACAGTACTTCACTTCATTTGTCGTTCGTGTACGGAAATCTTGCTATTGTTACATTGGGGATATGATGGCTGAACAAGCCAATGCGTGGGCGATACAAGCCTGACCCTTTGCCCTTCTGGCCGAGTACACAATCTGGCCAGAAAAACCATCGAACCTCTTAAAACGAAAACCTTGCGTATGTGACCTGGCGCACGAGCAAATAGCGGTTCTCATCCAACCGACCACCACCATCTTCATCCCCAGTTGAGCAAGCTATCATGAACTTGAAAGGCAAGTGAAGATTTGAAACTTTTATGGAAGAACGAAGAAGCGTGAATGCGGTAACCAGAGGATTGATAAGTAGAAGGCACATTGAACAAGAAGTTAGAGAACCTGCAGTCTGAAATTTCTCAAAAAATTGACAACCTGCAGTACTCAATTTCAAGGTTAACCAACCAGCAGCAAGTGAAGGATAAAGGGAAATTTCCCTCTCATACACATCCCAATCCTAGGGGGGTGCATGAAGTAAGCTCTTCCAACGAGCCAAATCCCAGGATAGGCGAAGTTAAAGCAGTTATCACTTTGAGAAGTGGTAGGTTAAATGTAGTCCTCAACCCACGTTAGAAGAAGGCTATGAGGCAAGTGAACGGAGGAGGTGATCAAGAAAATGCAATGAAAGAGCACCCAGCGTTTTAAATGAAACCCAAAAGCCATGAAAAAGCCATGGCAGGGCTGAAATATTAGAGGTGCTAAGGCGGTGAGGTCGACATCTACCTTGACGCATGATTAAAAGTGCGGCGTATGCCAAGTTTTTGAAGGACTTGTGCACAGTAAAGAAATGGTTAAATGTTGACAAGAAGGCCTTCTTGGCGAGACAAGTCGGTGCTATCATCGATCACGAGACTCAGTAAAGTACAAAAGGTGAGGTTTGCCTACCATCTCGGTGAATATCAAGGCACTGGTAACAGAAAAGGCTGCAGCTGAACTTGGGGGCCATTGTAAAACCTACGCCTTATTCGATGTACAACGACTCGTTTTGGAGAATTAAACCCCTCCTATCCACGTTGTCCCTTGCGGAATAACCCGCAAAAATACGAGAGCCTTGTGGAGGATGTTTAATACAAGTAGACAAATTAGACTATCACATGATTTTCTTGTGCTTGATCTGAGCCCCGATTCAGTGAGGACTAATTATGTGCCCTCGGAATACCATTCTTGGCCACTTCTAATGCAATTATCGGTGCGTAATGGAGTTATGCAACTTACGTTTGGGAACATGACCTTGTAACTTCAACATCTTCCACTTGAGTAAAAAGAAAATGCAACCAGTGGAAGAGGAACTAGAGGAAGTTTGCATAATCGATACAATTTTTGGAGGAACAAGATGATCAACAGCAAATGCAGGATGTGCTAATTGAGGAGCTGTCGTATTTGTTTTGAAGGGGATTCACGAGGAAGCTGAGACGAATATTGTGCAAGGGCAATGGAGAAAAAAGAATAAATTACACCTTTGTTGATTGAAAACAATGAAAAGATAGATCTCAAGCCCTGCCTCTTGGCGAAATATGCATACTTAGAAGAACATGGGCAGTGCCCAGTGGTCATATCCTCCCTGCTCAGTACCTTGTAGGAAAACAGCCTGATGGACATCCTCAAGGAGAACAAGCTATTGGGTGGAAAATCATTGACTTAAAGGGAATTAGCCCAGCAGTTTGCACACATCATATCTATTTGGAGGAGGAAGCAAAATCAGTAAGGCAGCCGCAGAGGAGATTGAATCCATACAGGAGGTGGTACATGTAGAAGTCTTAAAATTGCTACAAGCTGGTATCATTTACCCCATATCCGATAACGCGGGTGAGTCAGCCCGGTTGTGCGAAAAAAATCGGTATTGCGTAGTAATGAGAAAGGAGAGAGAGTGCAGCCTTACCCGCAGTTGGAGGGTATGTATTGATTATAGAGATTAAGCGAGGTGACAAGAAAGGATCACTTCCTCTGCATGGACCCGGCTTCTCAGAATTTACAGTGACCCTTTGCGCTTTGGATGGTATTCGGTACACTTCGAGTGAGATTGTTGTAGGAGCCGGGGAAGACCACTTTCACGCCCATTTGGCACATATGCCTACGAGAGATGCCTTTTGGCATGTGTAATGCCTGCAAATTCCAACGATGCATGCTTTCGGTATCTTCATTGATTTGGTAAAAGCGCATTATAGAAGTCTACATGGATGATATTGCGGTTTATGGAGGAGCTTTGAAGAGAATGTAGGTCGGGCTTGGGGCGGGTCATGGATGTATTGAAGAGCTTGGTGATGAATTGGGAAAAATGTCGTTTTATGGTCAAGCCCAGGAATTGTCTTTAGGACATATTATTTCCAACAAAGGTGGGGTTAATGAAGGCAAAATTGAGCGATTTCCAAAGCTGCCTTGCAGATGTAAGGCGTGAGGCAATTCTTGGGGCATGCGGGCTTTACGGGAGGTTCATCACGAAGATTTTTCAAAGTGCAAACCTCTTTATAAGCTGAAGGATGCCAAATTCGTTTGGGATGAAGATTTCCATAAGAGCTTCAGGAGCCCAGGCTGCTGACCCACTTTGCACGATAGTGAGAGCCCCATTGGAAGTTACGCTTTCGAGAGGTTGTAATGTGATGCAAGAGACCTCGCCATTAGATGGTTTCGGAGAGAAGAAGGAAAACCTTATGTGGTTTACTATGCAAGCAAAACGTTGAATGAGGCACAGGGGAATTACACCACCACGGAGAAAGAGCTGCTGGTAGTGGTCTATTCCTTGGACAAATTTCGTGCATACTTGGTAGAGTCGAGGGCATTATGTCTTCACAGAACCCGTTCGGCTTTGAAGTACCTTCTCATAAGAAAAAATGCCAAGGTTAGGCTTATCGGATGGGTTCTCACACTCCCGAGTTTAACCTGCATATTAGGGATAAAAAGGGTGTAGAGAATGTTGTTATGGATCATGAGGTAACAATAACCTGGCTTCGCACCGCGACCCTCGATGATAGCGAGGAATTTCTGAGGAGTCCTACTCTGGTAGAATGCCCCACATGGTATGCCCACATTGCCGGTATAACACGCGGGAGTTACTAGCGGTAGGCCTGAAGACATGAAGTTTTTCTTCACAAAAATTCACTCCTATTGGGAAGAGCCCTTCTTGTACAAATATTATGTTGACCAGATAATCAGAAGGAGTATGCCTGAGGGAGAATAGCAAGGGATACTCAGCCACTGCCATGAGAATGCATGTGGAGGCCATTTTGCTTCCTAGAAAACTGCCATGAAGGTGCTACAATCTGGGTTTTATTGGCCTTCTCTTTCAAAGTTACCACAGCATATATACGGGGAGTGCGACAAATGCCCAGATTAGGAAAATCTCTCGTCGTCACATGATGCCTACGGGCCGATCTTGGTAGTTGATTTGTTTGATGTTTGGGGCATCGACTTTATGGGACCATTGATTCGTGTGCCAGTATGTGTGCCGAAATAAAAAAAAAATTATAACCTAAATTCCTCCTACTGCCGTAGCATAGCTGATTCGCATGCAAAGTAGGTGTATCGGAATCAACAATATTTATACCTAAACTACTCCTACTGTGGTAGCGTACCACTACAGTATAGCGGCTCTAGGATCAAACACAGGGATGGGTTTTCTTCGTGAGGAAAATCAGTGGTTGAAAATGGTATTTTTCTCTTTGGATTTTTCGGGTTTTGTTAAAAAAGCGATTGGGGTGTTGGTTGCAAAGCTGAATATAACTTGAAATAAAATTAGGGAAAGAACTCCTTGAAGTCTCGGGCCCTTTGGTGTGGGATTCTAAGGCATTCAACATGTCCCAGGTCTTTCGTGTTGGGAATGATGACATATAGTTATTTCCAGGCAGGATTCATTTGGCATTAAAACCTAGACCTAAAACTTTCCTTCTTGAAACATGGCATTTAATAAGCATAAATGTCACGACAGGAAATCGAACACCGATCCCACGATCTACCCCTCGGTGACTGCGAAGACAACCTTAGGAATCTTAGTGGATCAGCAATAAGCATCCGCGAACCCAAAAAGATTGCTAAATAAATTCGATCGATGCATCTCGAAGGATTTAAACCTGGAATTGAAGATATGGAACACAAATGCCCATAGCTGCTAGCGTTAAACGGGAACCAAAATCTTACCTTAAAGCGAGTAAGCCCGAGTAGCCCTCCTTCAAGGATGGAGGGGGTTTAATAACCATCCCTTGAGTTGTCATCTCGAGGATGTTTGGCATCCAGAAAGGAAAAGAAAATGAGAGAAAGTCTGTGGGGGGCTGAGAAAGCTTTTCCCATCAAATTTTATTGATTGATTGAAAGTTGATTTTCTGGTGAGCTTATATAGTGCTTTCGAGTAAGGGAAATTACAAAAAAACAAAACAAAACAAAGCTATTACAAGGGTTAAAATAGGAAGAAACAAAGAAATTGTAACAAAAACAACAAAGCGTAAATACGGGTGAAGCAGTCTTTGAAATGTGAACAATGGGATGAATAGTGGCGGGCGAGCAATTTTGCGGGTTGGGCCAAGAGGCTGATGTGCTTCATTTCTTTTCTGTTTTCTCTTTCTTTCCTCTTGGTCTATGATCTATGATGCTGAGTTTGACTCGAATTCTTCATACTTGGATCGACTCAACAATTTTGGCACAATTAGCTCGTAACTGTAAATTTTGCCACAAAATGCGATCAATAGAATAGTAGGGACAGCAATGTTACCGTCGGGTTAGTGCACAAAAAACCCCTCGGAAACCTACAATAAATAGGGTTCAAAATAGCACTTTTTGAGCACTAATCACACCCCCAACCTACACATTGCTAGTCCCTTAGCAATGAAAGAAAGAAAGAGCATACAAAACAATAACAAAATGATGTTCACAAAATTGCTATTTCAAAAAAGTTGTGAATGAGTAATGCCTAACCTAAGTAGAATCGTAAACCGCACTTGATAACTATCTTAAGATTAATGAATGCCATACAAAATTGAGTATCAAAGAGCCTCCATCGGTGGATCAACCAGAAACTTCCACGAAAATCACAGTGTTTGTTTGATCGGTTCTCATGATAAAGCGTCAAGCGCACTCTCACTGACAAACTCTTGCCTGACTAATATGCTAACCAACCTAAATAGATCCAGGACCCGCCTGCATTCACAATTCTTTTGTGTTGTGAGATTTAATCTTGAGAATCGACTTCACTGAGTCCATGTAACGGGGATTCGCCGATGTCTCCCAACCGATTAAGGTTTAGGGCACCAAGTCATAAGGATTTTTTCAACCACAAACTCTTCGGGTTCATCCGGGACTCAGATGATTTTGAAACTCAAGCACCTACAACTTCTTTAAACTCCACCCATCCACCCATGTATGAGCACTAAGTCGGTGGCTCAGCCGATTGGCTTAGAGACCTTAGAGCTTTGAAGGCTTTCGCCATATACCCCTCGGACGTAGGGTTTCGAGCGAAAGAGTTGCAATTTTTCTTCTTTTCTTTTCTTTTTCTTTTGATTTTCTTTTTTCTCTTCTTTTATTTTGGAAGACACATTGGCCTTCTATTCGCGGGGGTCCTTAACTTTATTAAAGGTGGTCAGCGAAACTAGGGTAGGTTATTGCGATGCTTAGGAGAATTTGAGCGGTTTCCGAGTTGAAGAAACGTGTGCCGCGGTGTGTGGTTGGTAAAGGTGGAAAAAACAAATGGTCGAAGCTGATAAGAGTTCAACTTATTATCCCATTTCGGCCGGGCATGGAACCAATCTAACATCATTGGACAAAGTTTGATTTTCCAAACCACGGGATAAGCGAACACAAAAAATACAGGTGCAAAAAATGGGTCAATTTTGAAAGTAAGTTCTATAGTGACTTCACAAAAGAGCTCCAACAAGCCACTGAACATAAAAAAATGGGCTTGCTCAAAATAATAAAAACATAAATTAATGCCACTTCCCATTCGCTAACCCTCCTCGCCAAATGTCTCATTGTCCCTTGTGGGCTCGGATTAAGAAGGAAGTGCTACCTCCTTGATAATATGTGCTCGTTTTTGGATAGGAGGCTTTGCAAGCTTTCCATCGACACCTTATTCACTCCATTTGGGCTTAAGATGAACAAGTTAAGAGAAGAAAAGAGAGGAAAAAAGGGACCAATTGGAACATTTTGAATATTACTCATTTTTCAAAATTTCAATTGTGTTCTTTCTGGCTATATTTAGATTATACACTCTCTAAGCTTTCCAATGAGATGAAAATCACTTGGCAGATGTCGGATGAAAAGTTATGCTCAAACAAAATCGGGAAGTAGCAGAGGGTAGCTACGATGAGATGTTCCTCTCTTTTGCTCGTCTTCGTGCGCTTCAAAATTTTCACTCAAACTGCAAAAATTAATGCAAGAAAAATAGAAAAATTGCATAAAGTGTAGAACAAAGATTAACTTAAAAATTAGAAAATCTAAAAAAAGAAAAAATTAATAAATAAAATAAACTAAAATAAAACAAAAATAAAATAAAAGAAAAAAAACAAAATAAAAAATTAGAGGGAACTAGGGAAGCGGTTGCAGCTCACAAAAATTATAGAATGTGCAATTGAAAATGAGAAAAATTACACATAAAAACAAATCCCCAAGAAATTAAGAAAATTATGTAAAACTACAAATTAAACTTAAAATAAGAAAATAAAACTCCTAACAAAATTGGAGTGGCTTCTAATTCTTGTGAAGCCACTCACTCAGAAAGTCCTTCTAGTTCATGGAGGAATTCGAGGAGGAGAACTCCTTCTTTCTGAGTGAGGTGTCTTTATGATTGCCTTCATGCTTTCGGCTCTTTTTGTGTTGAGCATTTTTATCATACGGGTGAGTCTTTGGGGAATCGTGGGCTGGGCCAGTGGCCCGATGCGAGTTAATTCTTTAATATTTACCCTTCTTGTTCTTCATCAATTCCTCCTGCGGTTGTGAGCGCGTGCTCACGCACTTGGGCGTCAGGGCATTCCTCATCGATTCACATTCTGCTCCTCTCTGATTTATTACTTGCTACCTAGGTGGAAAATATTAAGCTCCAAAGTCATATTGCCAAAGGTAAGTTTCATGACTCCATTCCGGCAATTAATTATGGCATTAGATGTGGCCAAAAATGGCCTCCCAAGTATGATGGGCACTTGGTTAGTGCCTTACCCACCGACTCCGTATCGGAACTGCAGTCCGCTAGATAATAAAAAATTTGTCTACCTTCACGAAAACATCATAGCACTATGCAGCACAAGAATTTTTTGCGGTGATCGACTAAGGATAGAGTGATGTTGGTAGGCTTTAGCTTCCCCAAACCTAGCGCAGCCCTGCTTGAGCATGGCGGTGAGTTGACAACTCGAATCGGCTGATTGCCTTGTCCTATCCTGAAGTCCCTCGATGTTGGCCCGAAATGGTGGGGGACCACGGATGCTGTTTTCAGGGGTCTTGCTGCGAATGATGTCACTTGCAGTTACGTTAGGAAGGCTTTCTTGTGTGTGACCCTCTCTTGACGTACAGGTCCTTTAAGGTGGCATACGTTGGAACATGTTTAATCATGTCGGCGGGGGGGTATGTTGACACTACGCTGCTTCTGGATGCACTTCCCTTGGATGCCTTCTTTTTGCCTCTCGGTGCTTGGGAGGCATGCTATTCTTCATTGAATCTTCTTTAATAAATATGTGTGCGGTTCCACTTCCTCTTCTTCTATAATAGTCTTCAACGGGTTTAGGCGTTGGTTGAATTCGACACCTTGCCATTTCTCAAAGTGATGTGGCTTTTACTTAATCCGTCCTTGAGGCTGGGGTTCTTCAGCTGGAACCTATCTCATGGACTCCCAAGTTGAGCGGCGTGCGGGAAGGAATCTCCCTTGCTCTGCACCTGTGTGGTGTCGATCTTGTGTAGATAGTACGGAGTTATCAAATTTTAAGTTTGAGGCTACCTTGGCTTCAGGAACATTCTCTTGTTCGAGGCCTTCCCATTTTAAATTTTTGACTCCACTAAGCGTGATGACTTTTCTTGCTCCTCACGAAATTTCCCACCACGTCCAAATTTAAGATGGCTTGCTCAACGGGAAGAGGTGGGTGGTTCTGCTTTTTTATTATCACAGGGGAACATATCATTTAGGAAGTTTATTTCGGGAGAGGTTTGGGTGGTTCCTCCGGGTTGGGGTTATAGGTGTTGCCATATGGGCGTTTGTTGGTGGCCCTATGTTTGCGCTCACACGCCAAAAATCCCACCGGCGAGGAGCAATTAGACCAAATGCTCTTACGGGTGACCGGTGGATTAATGATTGATCGTGGTTGGCTGTGCGGGGGATTTCGGTCCTTTGCACGGACATCATGTAACCTTCCTTCAGTTCATCCACCCTCCTAGCTAAGGTGGATATCTTGTATCGACTCCATATCTTCTAAGAGTGAATATATGCGCCTCCCTTTGGTTCTTGGTAGCCTATGTCTCATCGGTTTCCACTGGGGATTTGGTTAAATCCCAGAAGCTTTGGAGGTCTCAATGACATAGTTGAGGAAGTCATGGCTTCATCACGGATTCTTCTTGAAGTCCCATCCGCATGGTCTCAGAGTTGTTTCATGGCGGGGACATTCCATCGTAAGTGGTTTACCAACATCCTGTGTAAAAGCATGGTGTGGTCATGCATTGATGGTTTCAAGATACCTTTCCCAGCACTGATAAAATTTTTTACTGTCATGAGCTGCAAAGGTGTAGATTTGCCTCTTCGAATTATTGGTCTTGTGTGCATTGAAGAACTTCTTCAAAAATTATGCCTGCAGCTCTGCCTAGTTCCTGATGGTCCTTGGCCTTAGTGAATTAAGCCAAATTTTTTCTTTGTCTTTGAGGGTTAAGGGAAAGGCCTTCAATTTCAGCAAATCCATATCGATTTCACCTTCTTTGAAAGTCGTGCAAACTTCCTCGAAAACCCAGATGTGTGTGTATGGATTTTCGTTTTCCATTCCATGAAAAGTTGGGGCTTCGGGGACACAGTAAAGGCCTCACTACCCACACATCTTTAGCGGGGGTATAATGCATGGTGCACTTACTCTTGGGGGTGTATGTGGTCAGCTAGTGACATGTAGGAGTGGGCTCCACTTTGAACCCCTGTTGGCTCTCTTGCTCTTGAGGCGAAGTCAGTACAGTTCTTGTGCAGCGGTTCTACCCCTTGTTCAAGCTGGAGCACTAAGCCTTTCCAATCACTGCAGTGTCTACGTCCCCTTTGCATAAAGAACTATGAACACAGCATGACAAGCTAGAAACAAGCAAAAACAGAAATTTCTGAGAAGGGGTTGATGTCGTTAAAATAGAAAACAAGGGAAAAATACGTATGAGCAGTTCAAAATTCCAAATTCCCCTGCAGTGAACTGTAAATGGGAAAAAATGGTAAAATAAAAAAGAAATGAGAATTCACCAATACTTGTGATGTGGATCACAAGTTCATAGCTTCTCTTTCTCACTAGGGCACCATCGACGAAGCGGCGCCATTTGATTAAACAAGCGATGGGGTTCGGGATCAACAATATTTATACAAGCTTCTCTACTAGTAGCGTAACTATTGCAGTATAGCGGCTCTAGGATCGAGCACAGGGATGGGTTTTCTTCGTGAGAAAAGAAATGCAATTGATTGAAAATGGTATTTTCTCTTTGGATTTTCAGGTTTTTGTTAAAAACGGTGTGGGTTGTTGGTTGCAAAAGCGGGCTATAGCAGAAATAAATTGGAAAGAACTCCTTGAAGTCTCGGGCCCGGGTGTAGGATTCTAAGGCATTGACATGTCCTGGGTCTTTTTCCTCGTGTTGGGAATGATGACATATAGTCATTTCCCAAACTGGATCTTCATTTGGCATTAAAACCTAGACCACTGAAACTTTCCTTTAGCTGAAACATGGCATTTAATAAGCATAAATGTCTGACAGTCGAGCTCACACGTCCCACACGATCTACCCTATAGTGACTCATAGAACCATAGGATCTCGGTGGATCTAGCAATAAATCCACGGCTGAACCAAAGATTACTGAAAATCTTCAGTGTCGAGGCATCTCAGAGGATTTAAACCTAGATTGTAGAATATGGAACACAAATACCCATAACTACTTCTTTGATTAAGCAGAGGAACCAAAATCTTACCTTAAAACCATCGCCCAGTAGCCCTCCTCTTCAAGGATGGAGGGGGTTTAGCTAACCATCCCTTGATTGTCATCCTCGAGGGATGTTTGGCGACGAACGGAAGAAAATGAGAGAAAGTCTGCGGGAAAGGTGAAAGCTTCTCGTCAAATTTATTGATTGATTGAAAGTTGATTTTACGGGAGCTTGACTGACTTATAGTGCTCGGAAGCGAGGAAATTACAAAAAACAAATGAAACAAATGATTACTATTACGAGGTTGAAATAGGAAGAAACAAAAAAATTGTAACAAACAGCAAAGCGTGAAATGCGGGTGAGCAGTCTTCAATGTGAAACGATGGCAGGATGAATAGTGGCGGGCGGGGTGGTAGCGGGTTGAGCAAAAATTTGATGTGTGTTTTCTTTTGTTTTCTGTCTTTCCTCTTGGTCTCACGATCTACGATCTTGAGGTTGTTTCGAATTCTTCATGCTTGGATCGGCCTAAACAATTTTTGTACAGGTCAACCGAAAAAAGCTGGCAAAATTTGCCACAAAATGCGACCAGTAGAATAGTAGGGACCTTAATGTGCAAATCCAGTTAATTAGAATGATTAGTACACAAAAGCACTCAAAACCTAATAAATACGGGTTCAAAAATAGCACTTTTTGAACACTGTCGATAACCCTCTTTGCGAGTGTAGTGGCTCCCAGGGTCGAACACAGGGATGGGTTTTCTTCACACAAATGAGTTGTAGTTAAAGCCAAAATGGTGAATTCAATTTGGATTTTAAGGTTTTTGTAAAAACAGTGAGTTGAATTGGTTGAAAAATGAAAATTAAATAAAATAAAATGTAAAAGAGAACTCCTTGAAGTGTTAGGTCACTGGGGTCGGATTCCTAGGGCAACTGAGGGTTTCTAGGGTCCTTTCCTCGCGTTGGGGAGAATGAACTATAGTCATTTCAGGCAGGATCTTCATTGCTTCATAAACTAACCTCGTTAAATCTCTTTAAAAATGGCATAAAGCATTAAAAGCTCTCGATCGATTAAAACACAGTCACCTTGATTAAGCACCTGATGGATCATAAATGATAACTAACAAACATCAATGGATTTCTTATTAAGCATCAATGAGCCAATCTTACCAAGTAATAACCATTCAAGGTGACTCAAAGGTCCAAAACTTAAAAGTTAAAAGGGAGAACAGTGACGACAATGGATACCTGCGTGAAAAACATGGAACCTCTAGTTGTCTTCAGATCCCCTCATTGGCGACCTTCTCCTTCAGGAGAGGGTTCCTAGCCACTCATCCTCGAGTTGTCATCCTCGAGGTGTTTGGGTACACTTGCAAATGAGAAAATGGGAGAAAATGAGAGAAAAGAAAAAGAGGTGGGAGGATTGAAGCTTCCCTCTAAAAGAAACTTTATTAATGAAGGAGATAAGGGCCCCTTACGGTGCTTATTAAGGGGCTTTATAGTGACCCCTCATACAATACCAAAAAAAAAAAAAGAAGCAAAACCAAAAGCTATTACAAGGGACAAAACGGGAAGAAAACGAAAAGAAGTGAGCAAAAGGAAAGTCAAAAAAGTCAAGCGGGATAAGTGAATAGTGGCCTGAGGCAATTTAAGCTCCTTGCAAAATTTTATGGCTAGCGAAATATTCCTGTACCAAAAATCTGCGCATTCTTCATTTTTGCTTGCCTCTTCTACTTCTTTCCTTCGATTTCGATGCAATCTTGAGTTCGACTTGAATTCTTCGTGCTTGGATCAACTATTAAATTTGGCATAAATAGCTTGCAAAAACTACAAAAATTAGCCACAAAATGCTGATCGTTACAATGGCCAGGGACCTTAATGTGCAAATCGGGTTAATTCGGTTGATTGGTACACAAAAGTGCTTTCAAAACCTACAATAAATAGAACTCAAAGAAAATAACACTTTTGAGTAGAATCAACCATTCCTTAAATGCGTTTGGATACATCTACATTTTGGTGAGGTGACTATATGTCGAAGTGGGTTGGCTTGATTGCCTGCGAGGGCGGCGAGACCATAAGGTGGTGGTGAAATTCTGAAAGGCATCTTCTCCCGGTTGGGGTCCCAGGCCATAAGTGTGATAATGGAGGTCACATTTATCACAGCAAAACCTTTTGAGAGCCTCACTAGCTAGAGAGTATGGTGTAAAAAGCCGCAAGTGGCCACCCTTACCATCCTCAAACCGGTGGTCAAGTTGAGCTGTGACGGGGGAATCAAAAGCAATGCGATGAAAGTAGTGACTCCTTAAAAAGGACTAGTCTCTCAAGGCATTTGGATTCCTTGTGGGCATACGAAACGGCTATCATGGTGTGTCCCACTATCGCCCTAGTTATGGCAAGGTGTGTCTTTTTGCGTAAGTAATTATAAGGCATGGTGGGCAGTCAAAAAGATGAACCTGGATATGGGAAGAGTTGGCCTTAAAAGGCTCCTTGATATTAATGAGCTAGAAGAGGCTGAAATGATACTCTGCTCGGCTCGAAGGTGAAAAGGCCAGTTAAAGAAGTGGTAGCATGATCGGTGATAACTGCTTGGCTTCAAACAAGGAGACAGTGTTGCTTTATGACTCGAGCTCACCTCTTCAGGGCAAACTCAAGTCAAGATGGTAGGATGGACCATTCATCGTCATTAGTCACATCTCAATGGATCCCGGTGGACTGCAATTCAAGGATAACAGGGTGTTCAAGGTCAGCGGGCGAGACTAAAGCCACTATACGGTGACACAGCGAGATAAGGAGAAAGATCCCCTCCTTAACCCTGCAATCCAACAGGCTACTCTGAGGTTGGGCTTAGTCTCGCTAAGATTGAAATGCCCTCCATTTTTTGTGTTTAATGAATTTTATTTGGTTTATTCAAGTTTTGTAACTTAGTTATGGTGCATTTCTCTGTTCTCTTATGCACATTCTCACATTGTTTTTTTTGGTATTTTGGTTTTCAAGTGTAGCATAAATCCTCCACCCTCTCCACCTCCTGTGCATTGGCGGAAACTCTCTGCAACGTGACTCGGCTGCCCCATGTAGAGGATGACTATACCGCGACTGCTGTATTTGGTCAACCTTCCTTCTCTAACTTTCAATCGAGTCGGGTGAGGAACTGATGGCAACATTTGGTTAGGGGAGAGTTAGCGAAGGAAGTGACTTTGTTATGTTTGTTCTTATTTTGAGAAAGTTTTTGTGAAGATTAATGACTATTTTAGTTTCTGTTTGTGTAGTTGTTTGTTTGGTTGTGAAGCTGTTAGTTTCTTCTTGTAAAGCTGAAAAAATAGCCATATATCTTTTTATACATACCATACAACTCACACTTATAGTTTCAAAATTACACCCATTTTTTTTGTGTTTTGCCTGCTGGCGGTTTGAAAAATTGAAACATTGTCCAATGTTGTTGGTGTTAGATTAGTTTCATGTTTAATTAAGTGGATGATCAGTTAAATTCTTAGTGCTTTCAACCTTTTCCTTCCACTTTACAGCTAACTTCTTTGTGCATATAAGGTTTCAACGATGGCGAAAAAGCGCCTAACCTCTGAAATCTTGCAAGCCTATCGAGTGTTTCATTTACTACCTTCAATAAGTTGAGGACCCCGGAAAGAAAATTAGATGAGTCTTCGAAAATAAGGCAGAAAAACAAAAACAAAAACAAAATAAAATAAAAGAAAAAGAAAAATTGCAATGCTTGCCTTGAAACTCAAGCACGGTGCGAGGGTATACGGTGAAAGTCTTTAAAACTGGTGCCTAAGCAGGCGGTTGAAGACCTGGAAACTTAGTGATCCACTACATGGGTGGATGGGTGAGTTAAACCCAGTTCCTGTTGGAGTCTCGGGAGTCATTCGAAGTCGAGTGAAACTTTGAAGAGTATGTGGTTGAAAAATCCTTATAACTTGATGCCACAAGCCTTAATTGGTTGGGTCATCGATGGATCCACAGGCCATGGACTTTGGTGAAGTCGATTCCTTAGCATTACACCGTACAACACAAAGAATTATGGAATAAGAGTGGGTCTGATACGCTGGGTCGGTGTCATACTAGGTTGGGAGTAGTAGCTTGGTTGGGGGAGGGTGCGGTTGCGGTTATTGTTAACTAATCATATAAACACTTAGATTTTGGTGGAAATTCTAGGTTGATTATCTAAAGAAGGAAACTCTTTTGATACTGAATTTTGTATGGCATTCACTCTCTCGTGATGGTTATTGGGTAAGTTTTGTTGATTCATTGAGGGTTAGGCATTACTCACCCACATGCTTTTGAAATACCATTTTTGAAGCGTATTTTGTTATTATTTTTGTTTGCTCTTTCTTTCTTCTGTCATTCAGGGACTAAGCGATGTGTCGGTTGATGATTAGTACCCTGAACTATTTTAAGCCTGTTGTGTAGGTTTGATCGCTTTTTGTATACTAATCAACCCGAATTAACCGATTTGCATATTAAGGTCTTGGCTATTCTCTTGATCGCATTTGTGGCTAATATTATAGTTTTTACCAGCTATGATAAATTTGTTGAATCGATCCAAGCACGAAGAATTCGGGTCAAACTCAGCATTGCAGATCAGAATTCAGAAGGAAAGAAAAGTAGAAAAAACTAGAAAATCAAGCACTTCGCAGAAGGGTGCGAAAATTCGCATTGTGCGAAATTTTGCACTAGTGCAAATATTTAAGCACTATGCAGTGTTGCTCTTTTGTGCCCCCCACCCCACCCACGCTTTTCACCAATTTTTGTAATTTTTCCCAAATTATCCCTTTTGTAATAGTGTTAGTTCATGTAATTTGGTAATTTTGCTTGTTTTGTATATAAGCCATTTGTACATACTATTGAAGGGAGACTTTCCTCTACAGACAAAATTTTGTGGCATTAGAGCTCCTGATTCTCCATGCATTTTCATTTTTGCTTTCATTTTCTCTTCCTTTCTCTCATTTTCTCGGCTACCAAACACCCCTGCGGGGATGTGACTTAGAGGATGGTTGGCTAGACACTTTTCTCCTTGAAGAAGAGTGATGAACTAGGGTTTTAAGTGCTTGTTGGTTCTACATTTTTAACGCAAGTTTTATTAGCATTTATGTTTCCCACACTCTCATTCTAGGATTAAATCTCCTCAAATATATCTTGATTAACTTTTAGTATTTGTAAGCTTTTAGGGTTGATGGATGCTTATTGCTAGATCCTTGAGATTCGTCGTTGCCTTCGGTAGTTCTTGTGGGTAGTTTAGGAGATATGTTGTCTCAAATAAATGCTATATTTCAAAGGAAAATTATTGGGTTCGGTTTTAAGACCAAATGAAGGTCGGTTCGGAATGATAGGTCATCCTCCCAGCGAAGGAAAAGGACTCGAGGACCTTTCAGTTACCCCAGGACCTCAAATCCAGTGGCCCAATGCTTTAAGGAGTTCTTTTTATATTTTATTTCACCTTATTTTCAGTTGCAAACATTTCTTACTTGTTTTACCAAACCTTAAATCCAAATTAAATTCACCAATTAGAACTTAGCGTAAATCATTTACACGAAGAAAGCAGTCCTGTATTTGACCACACAGAGCCCTTTATCTTGCTTGATAAACATGCTACGTGATAGAAATTTGGAGTTATAAATTTTGTTGATTAGGCATAACCTGCTGGCACCGCGAATACACGATGGAGTCTGTGAGGTGTGCCCTGTTGATGATAAATCTCAAATCGCATGTGAAGTACCTGATGTAGTGGTGGAGTGTATCTGGCGAAGGGTCTTGTCGCTTTCTTCTTAGCCCGAACAACACGAGGCATGGCGGTCTAGCAAAACCCTTGTCCAACAATTCCTGTAATTGGACCTTGAGTTTATGCAACTCAACAGGTGCCATTCTATGCGGAGTCATCGAAATAGGCGATGTACCAGGGTGCAACTCAATTGTGAAGTCTACATCCCTATGTGGAGGTAATCCCGATAGTTCATCTAGTAGTTCATACTAACAAACCACCCAAGGTAGACTCAGTCTATCTAACTTCAGTTCTCAGGGGTAAGGCTTGCTAGCGAATCATCAACTACGGTATATGTCATTACCACGACTTAGGGCATATCATTGTGCTTATCTCACGAAATATAACCTGAAACATCATCGATTATTGTGAGTAGTAACACTCTAGAATCCTGATAAATGGCGACTTGGTGTGCGATCAGCAATCCATCCCGAGGATAACATCAAACTCGACTGTCCATGACCAGAAGGTCCACAATGGCGAATCACGAGATCTCTAACTCACAATCCTAACATATCGATCGGCTTACTCACCGGTTCTAGGAGAGATACATCTGATAGTTAACTCGAGGTTTCAACCTCTAAGCCGTCTTTCACACATGATGCAGCAATGAATGAATGAGATGCACCATAATCAAATAATACTCTTGCCCATAAGTGAAAGAGCGTAATGTACCACTGAATAGCAGGCGTCTGACTTAGTCGAGGTGTGATGGCCGTGGGCACGCCCTGGTCCCCTTAAGTCGGGGGCATGGGCCCTACTCTCTCGACCCATGCCTTGCACAGCGGCCTGATTGTGAAGTGGTGAGGGGGCTTGTGCGGCGCCTTGGGACAAATCTTGGTTCCCTGGCCCCATGGTGCGTGGGAGAGAAAAGCAGGGTATGTGAACGTCCCAGCGATGGCGGGGTGTCTGTAACTGCAGGATCCCGTGCCTCTAGGGACGATCCGGAGTCTCATGTGTCAGGGCTGGTGTGATGGAAACATGTCCCCGCAGAGCACCCTAAAATGTCTCCCACCTTGGGATGATCGACCTTGGCCTTGGCCCTGATAGCCGCGACCTTATCCCTGAAACCCTGCGGAGTAGAACTCCTTCGTTTATTTCCTGAGCTAGAAGAAGGTTGGCTCTCCCTCCTCTTATTTTTAACACCCGCATACCAGATGTTTCGTGCATCAACATGCCGGCCTCAATGTCCATAGTTGTCTTATCGAGTCGAATCTTGCGGGAGGAAATCCCCTGATTTTACCTCGAATGGACAACCATCCTCGAACTTTCTCACTTTGGCATTATCTGTGTGTCAGTCTGCCGACAAAAAGGGCTAATTCAGTAAACTTAGTCATGTATTCAAGCATTGTCATTGTCCCTTGTTTCAGTTCTAGAAACTCCCGAGCTTTTTCATATCGAGCAGATGTTGGGAAAAACTTGCCCATGAAAACTACGAAACTCTTATGTCATGCCTCGAGTCCCATGGAGGCTTTTGACCCGATCCAACCACACTTGGGATTCACCCTCTAACTAGAATGTGGCTAGCTTTATCTTAGTGGCATCGGAGGAGGTCTCCATAGCTTCCATAATCCTTCCGACTTAGCGGAACCAATGATCAGCTACCATCGGGTCCACTCCTCCCCTAAAGGTTAGAGGACGGTGTGCCTTGAACCTCTAGAGGTTACTTGACCCTCCCTGGCTCCCAATTGCAGCACGATTGCAATGGTGGCGTATGACACTCGCGTGCAATAGTAGCGGTCAGCGACCTGATAGCCTCTATGAAGGTTTGTTTGGTGAGCCCGGTGAGGTCTTGGGTTGTTTGCTCAGCCTGCCTTGGCGTCTCTTCCTCGACTATCCATCTACATATGTCAGATAGAAATGAAAAATTACATGGTATCGAGAATGGTACTGGTTTATTTCTCTCCTCGTCCCAACTAGTAGTGCTTATGCGATCTCTAATAGATCCCGAACTATTCTATTCCTTCTTTTAGAACCCCCCCGAGGTTATGTTTTCTAACCACTAGTGTTCGTTTTTCCCATATACATTTTACCATGTATGTAATTCACACAACATATAACCTGCAATCATGTAGCATATTAGGGCCTGAAGCATGAAATGCCTGATGAATGCAATGAATTACAAATATACCCATCAAGCCTTGGAAATGTCGTATACCTAAGCTACGATATAACTATGACACCAAGCCAGGGGTCCATTGACCAACCGTCAACCCATGGAAATACTACATTAGGTACACAATTACCTAAGGTAGTATTTCCACGAGGATGGCCGGTTAGTCACGAGACCCACAGGTTTGAGTGTCTAACAATCTGGGTTCAAAGGGACAACTAAATTGTAAAGACTTTGATATAATCACTGTGGGGATCGTCCTATGTCCATTCCTATGATGAAACAGTGATGCTCATAAAAAGAAGGTTAAGTTATGCTTTTAATGATCCATATGCCATGGAAAGTCAGAAAAGAATAACATGAGCTACTCTTAGTGAGGAGATCACCTATGTAAGAGGGAAGTGGGACCGCTTCAAACGGGAATTGAGTAGGGCACAGATTCTATTAAACTCTTGTAGAACCAAGCGCATGTTCATGACCAAAACGAACATGAAAGTGAGAACTTGGAAATGTTAGGAAGATTCCTGTGTGAGGTATGTCATCATCTACACAATTGACAGAACAATTCAAGGACATTGTGTCTATTGTTTAGTTAGTGGAGTAAACATACTTTTACAAGGGAAGGTTCAAAGGGTAACACATACCTCTCCTATGCAGGTGTCAACCGTTGTACTCTATCATGTGTGAGGAATCAGGGTGTCAATTTCATTCATGTGGTTAATTGTTGGATTGTTGAACTTTTCCTTTTTCATTTGAATGAAATTGTTTTTTTTTCTTTTACGTTTGAATGTGGTTTTCCTTTTGAAACGGCTGGTTTTCAAACGTTTGTGGAATCGTCCTTGATTCTGGTACATAAGTTTTTATTCTTCTCTTTAACTGAAGCGTCGGAGAAGACATTTAAATCTTCGTTTGGTTGAGGTCCTATTCAAGAGAGTTTTCTCTCTTGGGAAGATGTAGGCAAAAAAATTTCTCAGTAGTTTGGTAAGATCACATCGTGATAGAATACGTACATTATTCAATTTAATCGGGGTGGCCCGACCAAGGTATTGTGTGGCCGCGAGAAGATCATTCTATCCTAGGAAGTAGCGCTACGAAATCTTCGCACCACGAAAGCCCGAATATGCTTTAAGAAATTGTGCGACAAGGCCTAGATCTTTCTACGATATGTAATATTGGATTTCTTTGTAACATTCTTTCTCTGCTTCTTCTTTTAATTTTAGTGTATTCACGAAATATTGTAACATTATTTTCATGAATCTTTGAAAAAAATAGTTATTTTATAAGAAAATAATGAAGGTATTTTGGAAAATAAGACAAATTGATGAAATGTTAGATTTATGAAATGCAAGGTCTATTAATCAAATTATCATTTATCTTTAAGCTTTCACATTGCTTTTCCTTTATGGTTATCCCTCACCTCATTATTAATAACATTTGGAGAAACAAAAATACAAAAATACAAATTTAGTGCCTATTTGATTGTTTTTAAAATTGTTTTATGTTTAAAACTAAGAGATAAAAAGTCTCAAATTTTGTATTATTTGTGTTTGCTTGTTATCAAGAAGCAGTTTAAAAAATATGAATCAAATTAATTTTTCTTAAAAAATAATGTAATTTTAAAAATTATATTTGAAAATATTTTCCAAGACCTTATATGTAAGTACAAGTTCTTTCTTTTTCTTTTGAAAAGGAAGTACAAAGTTCTTATTATTTTAAAGGTAAAATTATTGTTTAAACCTAAACTTTTGAAATTAGTGTTTTATATTCTGAACTAAAAAACTTGTTTTAATTATATACTTCTATTTGAAATATTTTAGTGTCTTTTCTATTTAAATTATTAACTTTTAGTAAGTTCACAACATAATTTCATATATATATATATATAAATTCAAAAATATATCCGTATAATAAATATCTCTTTTTTTTTTTTTAAAAGCCATCTTACTTAAAGATATAATCATACTATAAAAAGACATAAGTGTACAATTTTTATTTAATTATTTTAAAATAACAATTTTTAAATGCTAGTTTAAATAATAAAATATATTGATAATTTAGTTATTAAATTTAATTTAATGTATAAACCACAACTTCATTTTATCATTTTTATATTTATTTTTAAATTCATATATTTAATTTTAAAATAAAAGCATATATGATTAAATAAAATTTAAAGCAAAAATACAAAAAAAAGGATACAAGCTTTATTACAAATTAAATTATATTAAAATTGTAATTTATTTAATTGAAATATATTCCTTAATTTCCCTTACAAAGATTATTTAAATATTATTATCATATAAATTATATATAAAAAATATATATTTAAAATTTGAAAATTAAAAATTAAAACAACAAAGTTTAATATATTATAATAATTATTGTTAAAACTCGGACATTATAAAAACAGTGAATGATCCACCGATTTTAATTTAAATAATTTGAATTTGGTACAAAAACAAACTGGAATCAACAAGCGGGTTTAGCCACTTATCAGTGACCAACGATAGCATATTATATATATATATGAAGTAAAAGCATTACTTTTTTTCCAAGAACTCTCCTGACTCAATCTATCAATTTCTCTTCTTTCCCATTCTCCCACTTTCTTTCAAAAATTACTTGAAGAATTGAAGTTGCTTTGACATTTAACAATTTGTTGTTGGTCTTTTTCTTCTTCTTCAACAAAATCACTATGACGTTAGACGCGTGGTTCTGTTGTTTCTTTACCAAAATCCAAAATATGTCCTTTTAATTGTCTTATTAAGGTATACTTGTATTTACGTATATCTCACCGCTTTACATATATAGTCTTTGTTTGAAGTAATTTCATATATACATATATATACATAGTCTTTTATTAGTAATTTCATACGTATTATATTATATTAATGTGAATGTTAATGCTTAGCAGGAACTTTACGCACATTGTAGCGAGGAAAGTATTTGGCTACTCTTCGTGAGAATAGGTGCGTACGTTAGATATTGAATTCTTGATTTGTTTTGTTTTGAAAACTATTGAAACTTTGTTTATAATTAATTGACTAATTGTACGATATGCATGCATCCATGGCAGCGGGTTGCAGAATGTAACATTCTTTGATGAAGGTCCAAGTTGTATTAGGGACGAATGTCAAACAACTCTCACTGATATAACAAGAATGGAATGTTTTAACTGTGGAGAACATCTTGGAGGGAAAAATACGTAAAATCATAATTCCCTTCACAGTGAACATATTTTATTATTTTTTTATTTTATTCTGATGTATTCTTTATATTGTATAATCTCTTAAAGCACTACATATATTTTTGTACGGGTTCATGTGCATAAGCAGACACCAATCATCGTGAAGGTCAATATGTAGTATAACACAAAAGAAGCCTTGATGAGTCTTGGTACCTAGCTAGTCCTTATATATTGGAATGCTTCTGCTGATCCAGAACTGTTTACCATTTTTTTCTTAATTTTTTTTTCTTGTTCCACTACTCAGTTAAAATTTGTCATGTGATTAAGGAACTTTACGGATTAATAGTCTCTTTGTATTCTGTATTCTCCTCTTTGAAGCTATTTTGTTTGGGAGATTTACTCTTCCATGTTGGGTGACCCCAAATAAGCTACTTTTAAATCTGAAACCTTTTTTGGATATTTTTTATAAAACAATATGGTATAGAATACATTGTTTACTGAAAACTAACGTTGATACATTCTGATATAAACTTTACCTTTTTTTCTAGATTCAAAGTGTAGCCATCTAACATAAATAATGAACCTTTGTACTAAAAACATAGTTTTAATTTATAGTCATGATAAGCATATTATAAAATTTAGGTTGAGTTATGTTTCTGAAACAAAGGAAAGGAAAAAAATTATATGGGTTAAGTTTTGGCTCTTGGAAAATATATAGTAGAAGAGGAATTATGAACATCTGAAATATGTATGCCTTAATGCAGCCTTTACAAGAAAATATTTGATTTGCAAAACAAACAACGAAACACTATCATAATGGTGTCGGAAATGTTAATTTATCGGCATGGTGATTTTCAGCAAAATATAAACAACAATGGGCTTTCCTAATATTCCTAATAAAAGAAAAGGAGGAGAAGAGAAAGAAGAAGGAGTACTGGTAAAACTCATGAAACTCTGATTCGGAATTATTCCACTATCTATTACAAATGTTCTTTAAATCTAAACTTGGATGTTTATTTTCTAATATGTTATGAATGTTGTTGCAGAAAGCTAACCAAGTGATACATGCCTTTATAACTTGTGCCTTTTAGATTCAATAGTGTAGCCCTCTATTGAGAAAAGTGGATGATGTGATAAAATGTGTTATACTTATACCTTCTCTTTATGTTTCCTATCTGTTCATGAGCACGGGCGATAGCAGGTAACATAGATGTGAATCATAAATATCATGAAGCACATAGATCGATAACATTATATATGAAAAAATTCACCTCCATCCTTTATAACTTAAACAAACAAGCTAAAAACAAGTAATGGTTACTGGAATATTTTCAAGACTAATTCTTATCCAAAATTCTCAAAAATAGACCGGAGGGAATGTACATTCTATTAGTAACAAAGTTAAAAACTATGGTATAGAATGATGAGAGATCTAAAATCGATGAAATGGGCCTTCATAAGTCTGCCTTAATGGGTTTTGAGTCCATTACACAATGGTGGCTAAATGGATACAGAGACCAAATTTATTGATTGACCATCATGCATTTAGCCATTTATTTTAACTATGTTTGCTACGAATTATCCTAATGCGTTGACGATTACTTGATTGTGAGATCGTAGCTTTGAATTCTTTAGTCTCTGATCTTGCACAGCGACCTGAGATACGATTGAGCATCGTGGACTCTGGGCCACCATTTGGACATTTGATTGTGAAGGACACGGATGCTGTGCTTGTCATAGTTGTGGAAATGCAGGGTTATATACTGACACTACGCCACAGTTGAGAATATGGAGAAAGATAGACGTGTCTTGAGGTCCTATTTGATCTGCCCCTTTGAATTTATTTGTATGCTTCAAATTCCTTCAATATCAATCTTTTAATCTTTTATAAGTAATGAAGAATTTCAAGTCATCAAGGATGTCTGAGAGTGAACCTTTAGAGAGCAAAAACCTGATACAAAGCAATTTGTTAATGAAAAGAAACTCAAACAACAAAAGTAATAACGTCACACACACTCAACTACGGAGGAAAAGATTATCAAGGAAAGTAATATATAGGACCTTGTCTCATTATTGGGAGGGTTAGAGAATTAAAAAGGTGGGTTTCAGCATATGTAGTCTTTGTTGTATTTACAGATACTGATTACTTTGATAGTTTTGTAACGGGGAACCTATTGGTATGAAGTGGATGAGATCCATAAAAAGGATTGTGGTTACTGTTCATCATTTGATTGCTGATTTACAGGAAAGGTTGGCTAAATGGGAGCTTAACACACTTTCTGAGAGAAAAAAATCGATTAGGTTTTAGGGGTGTGAGAGTGAGATATCAGGAAACTGTTGGATGGTTGGAGCTTGAAGGAAGGGTCATTTAAGGTTGGGGAAGAAGTGTTAGAGATTGCAGAGCGGTGACAGAGGGCCTTGTCTTCACGTAATTTATCCATATCAATGTTTGGATGTTCAAAGGAGGATTTGGTTGAGTCTCAAATCAGAAGCATGGAGAGGTGTGGAGCGGGAAAACTTGAAGTTCGAGTCGGAACTGGGCGATGATTGTGAGTGTTGTGGCTTGTGTTGGGTCATGAACGCTGCTCTGAGGTTGTCCTTCAATGTGGATGCAAGCCCCAAGGTTCGAGTCCCAAGCCCCAGCCCCCGTGGAAACCGCCTGATACCGGAACTTCCCGAGAATTTACGTGGACATGGAGTAGTTCTTGAGGCTACTCATGTACCGGATTGAGAGAAGATCTCCATCTTGTATGTATCTATGGGGATGCGGCGTGGTGCGTGCTGAGTTAGAGAGGACTCGGAGGCAATGAGGCCCCAAGTTGCTGAGTGGGAGACACTGAAAAAGGAATTTGGGAGTTCTTTCAAAGAATGTGGGATGGCTTTACTTGAGAGAGTCTTGGAAAAAGGCTAAAGCATATAGAGTTCGGTCTGGGATTATGTGAAGAATTCAATTCCTTGATGTTGAACATAAGGACATGTCAGATGAAGATAGTGTTGTAACTTCATCTATGGGACTTCGAGGATGGGCATAATTAGAACCGAGAGGCAAGGAGTTGGGACTTTTTTCTTTGTTATGGGCTGGCACAACAGGCTTGCTTGGTTGACAGCATAATTCGGTGCCATTGACAACATGCAGAAAAACAAACCTGATGGTGGGAAGAAATCAAGAAGGTGATGGGCGGGAGATGGCGTGGCTATAGTCCCAAAGTGAGGAAGCGTGTAAGCGGACATCGAATGGGACAGGTTCTTCCATATGTCGAGGGCACGTCGACTAAGGATTATCGAAGAGAAAGGTGATATCCGTCTCAGTTGGATGATGATTCGAGAGATTGGAAACTTGGAGACAATGCGAATCAATTGAAATATTAAATTCTATTCTAGAATTAAATTCCATTTTGAACTAATGTATATAATATTGTTAGTGAATGGAATAAAGTGAAGACCGGTTGATGTGGAACTGCTTGCCGTGGCGTGGCTTTGGCGAGTGACCTGACACTGGTTGGGATTGATGTCGAGGCCTATGTGGTCTTATGTTGGCGATCCTTGAATAGCGAGGGATCATTGGTGAAGGCATCATAGGATCTTGTCCATGGAGATGGGAATTGGAGTGGTGTGTTAACATTTTGGTTGCGTAATCTTGCGTGGGATTTTAAGATGATCATGGGGATGAACTTCTGACATAACAAGCGAAATAAGCATAATGCCTTACTTGAGGACATTGGCGTTTATGGAGAGGCGTGTGATCGTGTGATGGTAGTGGAAGAAATCATGCCATGGAGCTGAAAGATGGGCGATGTTGGATTTTTCAACAAAACACGGTGGGGTTAGTTGGAGAAAGAACAACGAGCTTGTAAATATATGATCCTATGGTTGGGATAAAAATCAAATAGTGAGATGCGGTCTTGTTTAGTCGTGAGGCGTTGACTGCCCAGTTGAGTGGGAGTGCGTTTGTAACCCTTTGGGTTCAAGCGGGTGGAAAGGGAGGAGCCTCATGGTTGCCCCTTACACCCATGAAAGGACTTAAGAGGCTCAAGGCATAATGAGATTCACATGTGGGATGGATGTGAGATACTATGTGGAATAAGATGGTAAGTGGCGAGGCCTTGAGATGCTGCGGATAGTGTACTGACTGCGAAGCTGATTAGGAGACACGGGGCGCTCACGATTGCTCGTGCGTGATCGTCGTAGGCGCAGGCCTTGATGATGCATGGCGGCACAAGCGTGCGGTGATGCATGGTAGTGCATGCGGCATAAGGTAGTACTTGAGATGCATGGCGGCATGAAGCGTACCCAGTGATCATGCGATGCATAGCACCTGTTAGTTTGCTCGGGGAAGCCTAGTAACATGGTTGGTTGGGCAGGATAATAGGGCCTTAGAGTAGTGGCTAAATGTCCACAGTAGCCAAGGGATGCAGAAAATAGACTTGCGTGTACCTTGCAACTTTTGGAGAAAGGTGTCAATGTACCTGAGTCGTGGATTAGGCCAATTGCCAGCTAGAGGCAACGGACACTTAGACGAGCTCTTGCCGGGAAGGGTTGTATGTGGAATCATAAAGAAGTGATTGAACTTAAATAAGTTTGAGACATTCAAAATTCTAAATCATGGCCAGGAATGCATACAGGAGGGAACAAAGGCAACTCAAAACTACTCAAAGGCTAACACCTCTTCGAAGAGGTCTTGGCCGATCAGTGCGAAGAATTTGAATTTAAATCTTCAGAAATTCATGGAAGAAGCACCAGCGTTGGAGAGGCACTGGTCTATATAAGGACAATCTCACATTGTGGGAGGGGTTAGAGAATTAAAAAGGGTGGGTTCCTTTGTATGTAATTGTTGTTGTATTTTAGTGCCTAGTACTCATCAGTTTTGTAACATAAACCTTATTGAGTGATAAAATTGGATAGAGATCCATAAAAAGGATTGTGTTGCATGTTTATCATTTTTGATTGAACGGGTTGGGGAAAGGTTGGCTAAGTCGGGGCTTAACACCGCACACCACGGAAAAAAAATCAGTATTCGGATTTTAAGGGTGTGACAGCCAAGGATGGAAATATCGGTTTCGACGAATATATTGGTACTTGGATTTTATAGATATATCGGTGGATATTTTTAAATGAGTATCAATATATCATATTATGTACTTTAAAAATTAATGAAATACTATATAAAAATGTAAAAATGACACTAATAATCAAATATACACATTGAGATTACATTGCAATGAGCTTTTAAAACCAAAATGAAGATCGATGTGGCTCCATTGCAATATTTGATGAAGGGATCCCATCTTGGTGAAGACAATACTCATACCAGGACATGGTGTTTCGATAATATTGTTATAAGATTTGGAACATGTGTATAAATGTCTTGGCTGTGCCTAGCCTCTCATGGATAGGAGATATTCGTGGTTCACCTACATGTTCATTTTGAAATCCTTATTTGCATTGATGTGGAATGTGGAATGGCATTTGTTCAGCATGAGGATAATTTATCTTTCCATATTCTTCATCAATGGAAGCCGAAGGATTTGAAGAAGGCTGACCATAACTCATTGTGTTAGGAGGAAAAATGTTGTCGTCATTGGATGAATCACTGTATTGAGTGCCAATGCTCATAGACTCAAAACTAGTTGACAATGAATCCTCATTGTAGTGTGCCATCTTTTGTTGTCGACCTCTATATGGCTTTCTAATGGCTCCAATATCTGGACCAGCTCTCCTAGACCCGTGGTCTTCGTAAACATTAACATTCTTGTGAAATCATCTTCAGCATTGTCGTTTCAAATGGAATATTGACTTATTTTTGATTTGAAATATCCCGTCATTTCCCGTTATCCTTTGCCATCATTTATCCCTCTCCTCTTGAGCCATCATAACCTGTAGTAGAAATCTGAAGCAAAAACTGGGTCTACTACTATGTTCAACACTGAATAAAATATAGAGGTCTAGAAATGTGAGCTTAAATGAGTCTCGTATCTTGATTGAAACTTTCACTATGAACTTCTTCACATAAAGCACGATCAAACATCAACACCTTCTCGAACATGTACGGCAATTCATGGATCAGGATTTCCATCTTCATCGTCGAATGGAGAGGTCTAACCCATTGGAATATTAAGTTATCCTCTTCTTCACAAAACTTCATTGGAAATGTCAAGTAAATCAAGGTAATTCTTTTAAACCTTTATTGGTCTGCTTACATATCACGTATTTTAGTTTCATGTATTATAGTAACAAAAAATAATATTTGGAGCCTAGGGTAACAAGCTGATTTCTTTGTTTGTATATATTAGAAGGAAAATGTGCTCAATTTCTCATCTTTGAAAGAATATGCGATTTTAGGAAAGAACCTTAATGGCAATTTACCTGATATTACAGGAACATAGTTTCCATACATAGAAAACCACATTCTTTAATAAAAATAAGTAACATTCAAAATCTAGTGTAACATGATAATAGACTTTACTTTTAAAGTTTAATGAAATAACAACGACTAGGAACCATTAAAAATCTTGAGGCTATTGTTTGCTCCATCTGAATTCTCTTTTCACTCTGAAACATTAGAAGTTGTGAATTGAAAATGGCAGCCAAATCAATATAATTATAGTGTAACCAAATAAGTGAATCAATTAATTAAATTTTAACTGCTATTGATGTACCTCATTTCCAAAATTACCAAGGCTACTTGGTAGTAGAAGATAATCTTGTAAATGCCATTGAGCGACTTGGAAGTAACTCGAGTCGCTACTAACTCGGTCTATATTGAAATATTGGATTCCGATAATATGCTACAAAAGTGATTTAAATTAGTATGTGATAAAGGAAAGATAATATACATTAAATGTGATTATGATATCTCTTGAATTTTGCTGCATGAAGAGGATGTATGAGTTCTATCCCAACGATCTCTGATAAATTGTTTGACAAATCTTTGGCGTTAAGTTGATGTAAATTTTGTTTCATTGCAGAATCAACTCTTTTCGTAGCATTGTTGGATGACTTGGATCAGCAATCTGGCGCATCTATGATGCCTCATATATTGACATTGGTTAGAGACCTTCTCCCAATATGTATGATCAAACATGAGCACTTGACCTCATGTCAATGGTCGATCGATAAAGCTTGTGAAAATCTCATTCATTACTAATAATGATCTTCTTCAAATCAACCCTCTTTTTAGAGAATTTCTAGGGCGATGTAATTTGTCGCAAATCTTGTCCCCCCCGAACGCACAATATCTCCACCACAGACCTTTCTCATTTTCAACCAACTTGACCATGATTGTAGATGAAGTTGGTGATTTCTGCGTGCATTAGTTATCACTGAAAGCGGTAGCTCTTTACCAATGTCTTCAACATCAAGTCAAATCTGATGTCTTCACGCCATAGAGTTCAATAAAAATTGTGTGAGACCCGGATAAAGTAAATCGACAAACACAGGTTGCAAACCTGGAAATTCTCTAGATCTTGGATGACAAAGTGGATCACGCTGTTGAATTCGTCTCGCGAAATCTAGCAGTGGAGATTTAGGTTGGATTAGAACGGTGGAATTTCTACGTATTTCAGCGAATAGACAAATTAGAGGAGTGACACTTAGCATGGGGAATGGTACCATATGCTAGAGAGACACTTGGCACATGAGTGGAAGACAAGTGCCATATACCGACTATTGCATGGGAATGGGTGGATAGGATTTTGGCATGGAAGCACATGGCTAGCAAGGGCCATGTGTCACTTGTCTTGTGTAGGTGTCACTACTAACTCAAGGCTAACTTGATGGTTTGAGGTGGGGGAAGAAGAAGTATATTAGACAAGAGAGAAGGAGAAAGAGAGAAGAAAGAGAAGGAAGAAAAGGAAGAGAGGAGAAGTGAGAGGTTGATCTGTGACCAACAAAGTGCAGGTCTTCTCACTACCTCAGCCATTCTATTTAAGAGCCGCGATAGCGCAGAAAAGTAACATAGCTGAACATTGAAACAGGTTCCACAGCGTGATAATCGAGGTGGGTTTAAGGTCCTTGTAATTCAATTTATGCGGAATTGATCTTATCTGATTGATTCACGGGAGCATTATTTTGAATTGAAAAAAATATATATATCAGTTTAGTATTATTTGCTTGCATGACTAACATACGAAATTTTTAGGTTAGGCGAAGAAATAGTTTTGGTGTATGGTTGATTTGCATGACTAGCGTGCCCGAGAATTTTCTAGGTTTTAGGCGAAAAAAAAACACATCAATTTGGTATTGTTTGAATGAAAAACATGCAGACTTTTCCGGGTTTTAGACTAAAGAAATATCAGTTTGGTGTATGGTTGTGTAAGACCCGAGAAATTCCAATTTAAAAGTAAAAATAAGTAATTTAAATTACAATTTGTAATTTTAGTTAAAAATCTGAAGTATTCTCTAGATCTTGGATGATGAAGCGGATTGGCTGGATTGGAATCGTCTCACGAGAAATCTGGCTAACGCGTAAAATTTCGTAGAATTCGAGGCGATCGGAGTTAGCCTACGTTTCAAGGCATCACTATTCGGTCTTGTAAAAGCAATTCGATCTAGAAAGTCACATATAACGTACTCATAATGCACCTGCGTAAGTGATTCGTGAAAATGATGAAAATGAATAATGAGATATCAGTCTGAATATCAAATGCGGAAATGAAGGGACATAATGGGCATTTTGAGATTTGTTTAAGTCTCTAAAGGACAAAAAAGCATAGTGACTTGTATCTTCTGAAAAGCAAAAAGGGGAAAAACGTGAAAGAAAAACCAGAAAATCGACAGTGAGCTGGGTTTTGGTGTTTAGAGAGAGAACATCATCCTTCTCTCACAAGTTTCTGCGATCAGCAGGTCGGCTGATCTTTGCAGGACCGAGAAGGGCTGCTTTCTACTTGAGAAGGGCTTGTGGGTGCCTTTGGGAACACCGAGCTCAGAAAGGTAGGACTCTCCTACGCGTTTATTCCTCTTTAAATACTTTGCAAATGTTTTGGGACTGAATGAGGTCGTGAGTAGTGATCGGTCCCAAACAGGATCAGTGATATAGATTTTGAGCACCCATTGGAGCGGTAGTGACCCGCGCCACGGTTGATTGGGTTGTCAAATTGGGTGATTTAATTGATAAATCATGTATTGGTTTTGGAAAAGGCGGAATGGCCGTGAAATGCGGAGTTCTGAAATTGGTCGATGGTGTTCAGTGTTGGAGCTTAGTAAGCCTAGGGTTTTTCTTGTTTCGGAATAATGTTACGAAAATATATTTTGTGTAATGTGTTGTCCAGTGGATTCAAGTTGAATTATATGTTTGATCAGTAACCAGTGACTGTTTTGATGTATAAATTGATTAATTACATGACATGATTGTGTGATTGGATATTATGTGGATATGTGCATGTTTACATATTTGCATGTGATTAGACTGTATTAGGTGGCATACATGCATTCCGTATACTGCAGGACACCCTAGAGCCTATAGGAGTTGGAGTGCATGAGGCAGGTGAATAAAATGGTTCGGAGGTTGTCTCAAACTAGAAATGATCGGAGGAGTGATCCGCCACCAAATGTGGTATTCGGAGGCGGCCGGTGATATACATCGGAGGGTAGTCTAAATATAACGCCGGAGATGGTTTGTTCGGCAGCCGGATGATCCCGATAAAACATAATATTCTCATCACGAGGCTTGAGGCGAGAGTGTGAAGTCGTGAGGACTCGGGATGCGAGTTAGTCATGTAGGCATTCAAGTAGGATCGGCCATTTGCTTGAATGTATGTTTATTTTTAGACATTGCCTTGCACTTAGGTGGAAGTAGCCAGCAGGGCGATTCCACTGCGAGCATTAGCTCACCACAATAGGGGATATATTTCTGGTCTGAGCGTGCGAGGGCGGCTCGTCCTAGAGCTGAGAGGATTAGAAGAAAAGTTGTGGCTTTGATGTATACATATTATTCCTGAACTTTTTAAGTTTAATGTATGTATTGTATAAAATAAAATATTTGAACTCTTAGAACTATTGGATATAGTTAGTATGTTTTATGGATATTGTAGTATGGGCTGAGAGGCCGTTTTTATCATATTTGTATCATTGTGATTACTCATTGAATTTCCTTGGGAATGGGTTTCATGCGGTGTTGTAGTATTCGTGTAAGGAATTACCTAGAAATCACGGGACAAAACTAGGACCCGACATGCATGTGTTTGATGTGTTTTGTGTGTGATTGATGGAGTGTGAAAATAGTCATAACTTGAATGATGTGTGATCTGTGTATTGTGTATGGTTTATTGTGCTAGTGATTAGCACCTGGGAAAAACCATGATATGTGGGGAAGTTTTAGAAGTTTTTATAGAGCGTAAAAAACTAGAACAAGGAGGAATAAAATAAACTTGAATAAATTTATTTGAGTGTTGAGATAATAAATGTTTAATAGATTTGAGTTTGGAACACTAGGGTTAGTGTTGCATAAAGAGGCACAGGAGATTAAGTTAATTTTCCGAAGTGTAAATGAAAAAATAATAATAATAATAATTTACGGAGTTTTACAGGTGTAAAGCGGAAAAAAAGTATCAAAGAATAAATTTTATAAATTTTATTGGTTATGAGGAAAAATAATCTTCTAGGTTTTATATGAATTGTAAAAGCGAAGAAAAATGAAAGAAAATAAATTTTTGTAAATTTATTTGAGTGTTAAAAAAAATTGATTTTTAGTGATTTTTAGTGATTTTTCCAAATTCAACACAAATAAATGAAAATAATAATAATAATATAATGAAAAATTGTTGTGCGAGAATCGTTTTTGGCTATTGCCCCCAGAATTATATTATCAAGAGATAAATTATTGCAATACGAGGATTTGTGCGATGAGGCTTTAGGATAGGCTGGAAGTGTATTGCAACCACCTTTGGTTGTATTGCGAGAGAAGAGGACTAAAAATAGTATTGCAAGGGTGAGTGTAATCTGAGTGGAGGGTTCAAAGCGTATTGCAATACGGAGTTTAATGGGCGATATAGATGTATTGCGATAGGACCTTTGGCTCACGGAGAAAGTGTGATACACTAGGTGTGTGGTGAAGGAGGCTAAAGGCGGGGCTATCTTGTCTGATCAGGCACGATACCTTGGGCGGTGACCCAGGCGGCCTTGACGACGTTTGGGCGCCTGAGGCGGGGCTGGCGGGGCGCCGGTGTGTGAGTGGCCTTGTGTGGCGTGGTGCGAGACGTTTGGGGCGGCCCATGACGGTGCCCCGGCGGGGCGCGCGGGGCGGCCGGTGGGCGGCCCCGGGGGGCGCGGGCGCGGCTTGGGGGAGGCGTCGGGGCGGCCAAGGGTGTGCACTCGGTGCCCACTCGGCCTATTAGACCCGGTTGACTCGGTATTTTTCTGAGTCGGATTTTTGGACATTGTTAAGTGAACAGGTTCATGAACCTTTGTTCATCATAAAATACATCAAAGAAATTAAAAAAATCAATCAAATAATGTAAGAATTGATAAAATTTTTAATAAATTTTCAATAAGATTTTGAAAATAAATTTTCTAGCTCTAATGTTTTAAATGCTCTCTGCAAAATTGATTGTCTTGCACATTACCACGGCGCAAGGACAATGTGTATACATTGATTTGCTGTGTATGGGATTAATGTCTACGGGTACGTGTTTTATGCTAGCCAGAATCTTTGTATTGAGACTGTGTGCCTGTAATTACAGTGGCTAGTATAGAAGTGAGGACGTAGAGGAGCGTCACGAGTCTGTCGAGCCACAATCAGTGTTGATCGGCGGACTTTTGATGAAGTTTGCTAGGTATTCTGTGAATGCTATACGTCTGTTTGGTATATGATGACAACAGAAGAAAGTCGATACCTCGAAGTTTAGGGCGCATCATCCTCCAGGCATTCACGGGGAGGAGATCGGTGATAGACCATTGGTTCGTACAAATTGAGAAAGTGTTAGAGGTATGGAGATTACATACGGCGACCCAGTTAGACTAAGGCTGCGTTCAGGCTAGGATAAAGGCAAGTATGGGAAATGGAAAGGACCTGCAGAGACTTAGAGGCTATGATATGGGCGGAAATTTGAGGCTGTTCATGAGTACGTACTTTCAAAAGACTAAATTTCCGAGTTCCTAGAGTGACGAGGCGATATTGTGATGGGCTACGTGGCTAGATTCTGAGTTAACTTGGATTTGATGATGATTCATGGCCGTAGACTTGGTCAGGTTGGAGGGTCGAATGGTGAAGTTATCATTCGGGCGGGATGTAGGATTCGCCTCGGGACATGGATTCCATGGTTGGGACAGCCCTGACCATAGAGAGAGAGAGTTGGGCTAGGGTTGGACCTTAGGAGCGGATTGTCACGTGAGTTCTCCCCAGGGATTGGGGCCGAGAATAAGGATGGAGTCGGGGTTGAGTTAAGTCTCGGGGACTCTACTCTGATGGACTGAGGATCATGGACATGTCAAGTTGATCATCTAGGGATGGATTGGTGGATAGCTTGAGGATACGTTATCGATTGTGTGTCATGTTCCGCACGGGGGCCCAATTTTTCGTGTGGTATTTAGTGACATGATATTTTACCCCAGACGGTATATATGATCAGTGTCATGGGCCAGGTTAGCGGGTTGTGGCTAAGCGAGCCTTACAAGTGATGAGGAACGAGACTTAGATCTACCAGTAGTATCTTGAGTATGTGGATGTTTTTCCCAGTTCTTCACGGACTACCTCCACGAGAGGTTGTAGACTTTATTGTCGAGTTACACCACTGGTACTTCACCCATCTCTATGACTCCATAGGATGGCAGGTTGAGTTGCGGGAACTCGGAATCGACTCACAGGAGCTCTTGGACAAGGGGTTCATTAGTGAGCACTTCACGGGCGCTCAGGTTCACATTTGAAGAAAATTAAGACCTTATTTGTTCGTGATTACCATGGATTGAGGTGCGATCGAATGATACCATTACGAAATTGATGATTTATTCGTCCGGTTAAGAGGCGAGTCTCTCTCGAGATAGACCATACGCTGAAGGTTACCATTAGGCGAGGGTTAGGATCTGAATATCCCTAAGGCGATGATTTAGGGCCAGCGTTATGGGCACTATGAGTTCTGTTGATGCCCTTATTGTTGACGAGTCGCCCGGCGTGGCATTTCATGGATCTCATGCATAGGATGTTCAGCCCTACGGTCGGTTTGTCGTAGTCTTGGATGACATCTTGATCACTCTCAGGTGAGTGGAGCATGGTATCACTTGAGGATGTTCTACCGAGTTGTTGAGAGACCATCGGCTATATGCAAGTTTAGTAAGTGCGAGTTGAGCTGCGGGGGTGAGATTTTTAGGACACGTGGTGTCGGCATCGAGTGTCGGTCGATCCAGGAAGGTCTGAGGCTGTGATGAGTTGGGAGAGATCGAAGTCAATCTTCGAGATACATAGTTTCTTAGGATTGGTTGGGTAAATACGAAGATTCATTGAGGATTTCTCCGATCGCGACACCTATGACTAGGTTGACCGGAAGGAGTCAAGTTTGATTGAGACCGGCCGTCTTTGAGGAAGTATGCGGGGAGTTGAAGGGAACCTGCCCGGCTCCCGTGCGATAGTCCCGGACGGGACGGGGGTACCACCGGTGAGTTATGATGCCTCGGGGGCCGGATTAGGATGTGTTTTGGTGCAGTCCGAGGTGGTAGTAGCTTATGGTTCGTCATTTGAAGAATCACGAGCGAAATTACCCCCTCCGCGACATGGAATTAGCGGCCGTGAGTCTTGCGAAGACTTGGCGCCCATTGCCTGCGAGGATTCGAGGTTGCTCGGACCATAAAAGTCTGAGTATATTTTTCACGCGACGAGGACCTCAATATGAGGCAGCGCAGAGGGATGGGTTCACAGGGATTATGACTTCACTTTGCATTACCACCTCGGTAAAGGCAAATGTGGTGGTTGATGCACTCGGTCGAAAGTCCGCGAGGAGCGTTGGCTGAGTATAGCTTCTCAGAGGAGTGGCGGATGCTCGAGGCGTAAGGCGTTTGGAGTTCCAGTGGCGACCAGGACTCAAGGCTCTGGGGGTTTAGTGGCTAGTGCGGTGAGCGGTGATTGAGTCGATGGCGACGAGATAGTGAATCCTGAGACCAGTCTGGTCGAATGCAGTGTGGCTGGACCGTTCAAATGGGTGTAGTCTTCGATATAGGGGGCGGGTAGTGGTTCAGTTGGCGATTTGAGAGGAAATTCTCAGGAGTTTCCACTTTGCTCTCGATTTATGGAGTATATCAAATTATGGCGAAGATGTACGAATCTTCGTGTGAGTACTGGAGTGGGATGAAGAGACACGTGGGGACTTTGTTCGGCGATGTCTCATCATCGTGAGGTTAAGGTTGAGCACCAAAGCCCGCGGGGCTGCCCGGCCATTGGAGGTGTGGGCCGAGTGGAAGTGGGGAGCACGTCACGATGGACTTTGTGACCCACTTGCCACGAGCAGACGAGAAGCATGGCGGCGGTATGGGTGATAGTGGGCCAGGCTCCGCAGTCGGCCGTTTTCTGGCGGTGCGGATGACCTTCCGGCTTTGGAGATTAACTGGTTGTACATTCAAGAGATGTCAGGCTACATGATGCCGGTATCCATAGTGTCGGATAGGGACCCCGAGGTTCTGACGCACTTTTGGAAGGACTCCGAGGCTATATGACACACCGCGGTGACGATGAGTACAACGTTCCACCCTCAGACAGATGGTCAGTCTGAGAGGTGCTCTGAGTGATAGAGGGCGTCACTCACGAGCATCGTCACGGATCGTAGAGCTGGTGGGAGGAGCATTTGCTTAGTGGAGTCGTGCACAACCGCGATTGCAGGCGAGCATACGGATGCTTCACGTATGAGGCGTATGGGAGGCCATGTAGATCAGATTATGTTGGAGGATAGGGTGGAGAAACAAATCACTTGGTCACGATCGATTAGGAACACCTCCAGGAAGGTGAGCTTGTCTGACAGCGCGTCTTCTCCTGACTCGAGCCAAACCAGAAGAGCTATGCATATGTATGGCGTCGACCCTTAGTTGAGGTTAGGGATTGTCTTCTTGAAGGTGATGCCTAAGAGTGGTCGAGGTTTGTGACGGGAAAATTTATCGTAGAGGTTCATTGGGCCTTCGAGATACTCGAGAGGATAGGCATTGTTGCATCTGGGTTGAAGACACCGCCCGGCATGTCGGGTGTCACGGTGTTTCCTGTCTCCACTGCTGGGAAATATACTCAGGATCCGGCCTCATGTAGTAGTTGGGGGTGGATTGAGGTTGACGGATGGGACCGAGGATAGACTAGTGTGCATTGTTGATAGTCGTGATCAGGTTTCTCGACGCCAAAGCGGGATAATCGTGTGGTACTATGGAGGCACTATGGAGTGGAAGAGTCCACGTGGAGCAGCGAGGACCGTCGACCCACCTATCCTTCTGTATGGGGATGAAGGTCGTAGTTTGATCGTTTAGATTTGAAATATTTTACATCACATGGTAGAATGCATGTTGCATGCATGCATGTGGTGATTGTGATTGTCCTGAATTTCGGAATGAAATTCCTTTGAGAGGGAAAATGTAAGACGGAGAAATTCGATTTACGGAAAAAGGATAAATCGTAATTTCGATTACAAAATTGTAATTTTGGTTAAAAATCCTAAATTTATTCTCTAGATCTCGGATGGCGAAAGCGGATTACCGTTGAGATCAGTCTCGTGAAATCTGGCTACTTACGGCGTAAAATTCATTAAAATTAAAGCCGGTCAAGGTTAGTACGTTTTGAGGCATCACTGGCCGGGCGTAAACGTTTGATCTCTGAGAGTCACATATAACAAACACTCATCATAATAAGTGTTGTAGTAATGATGAAAATGGACGGCCAGAATAGTCACAGAATATCCAAATCCCCTAGAAATGAAGGGACATGATGGGCATTTTGAGATTTGTTTAAGTCACTAAAGGACAAAGAGGTATAGTGACAATGTTTCTTCCAAAAGCAAAAGGAAACGTGAAGAAATTAAAAAATCGACGGTGAAATTAGTTTTGGTGTTTAGAGAGAACATCATCCTTCTCTAAGTTTCTGGCGATGACCAGTCGGCGGTCTTGGGACAAGAAGGGCGCTCTCTGAAGGGGGCTTAGCGTGAATCTTGTTTAGGGAGTTTCCTCCAAAGCTAGAAGTGAGGTTTCTCACTCTTGCGTTTTATTCCCTCTTTAAATACTTTGCAAATGTTTGAGTTGAATGGCGTGAGTGGTTTGATCGATCCCAGGCCTTGGGATCGTTGATATCAGTACTGGCACCCATTGGAGCAGCAGTGGCCCGCCACGGTTGATTGGTTGTCAAATTAGGTGATTTGGTATTAAATCATGTATTGGTTTTGGAAAAGAGTAGGGAATGGCGGTAATCTTGAGTTCACAAAGTGAATCGATGAATTGTTAGTGTTTAGGCAAGTAAGCCCTAGGGTTTCTTGTTCCTAGGAATAGTGACTTGCAGCCTGTTTTGTGTGAAAATGTGTGTTTGATGATGATTGAGTTGAATTGCTCGTGTTTGATCATAGCTAAGTGAACTAATTTTGATGTATAAATTGATTAATTCCACATGACGCAGTTGTGTAGTTGGATATTATGTGGATATGTGCATGCTACATATTTGCATGTGGTCAAATTGTGTGTGATTGGCATGTGTTCATACCTTTAGGACACCCATGACTATAGGAGTTAGTGCATGAGGCAGTGCAAGAAAATGGTTCGGAGGGTTGTCTAAAACTAGAAATGATGGAATTAGTCCATACTTAAATATCGTCTCGTCGGAGCGACAATTGATATACATCGGAGGAGTAGTCCACTAAATATAACGCTTTCGGAGATGGTTTTACAATTTAAGGCACTATCTGATTGATCCACTAATAAACATAATATTCTCATGCGAGGCTTAGGCGAGTGTGAGGGGAGAGTCGATGAGACTGGGATCTGAGTTGGTCATGTAGGCATTCAAGTAGGATCATGCATTTGCTTGAATGTATGTTTATTTGGAACATTACCTTGCACTTAGGTGGAGGTAGCCCACTTAAAATAGTTCCACTCTGACATTAGCTCACCACAATCCGAGGATATACTGGTCTGAGCGTGCGGGGACCGGCTAGATCTGAGGCAGAGGATTAGAAGAAACCAGGTTGTGGCTTTGGTGTATACATGTATTAGAACTTTTGGTTTAATGTATGTATTGTATAAGAGTAAAATATTTGAACTCTACCGAACTATTGGATATAAATTGGTAATGTTTTTATGGATGTTAGTATGGGCCAAGAGGCCTTTTTATCCATATTTGGCACCATCATTGTGATTATATTGGGATGCTGGCAGGGGGCCAGGTTCGTCTGAAGTGTTGTGTGGTGGAGCTCCCGTACAAAGGGACTACGGGTTACTACAGTGGCGATCGGGTAACGGAGCATCCACTTGTGATCGCGGGTTGTGGTGAAGTGACGGACCCTGGGATCGGGGCGTCACAGGTTGCTTGCATGACTAATATGTAGAATTTTCTGGGTTTTGAATAGGAAATAAGTTTGGGTGTCTGTTACTTACCGAGCTAACATGCGAATTTTACGGGTTTTTAGTGGGCTTATCAGTTTTGTATTATTGTTTGAATGAAAACATTAGAATATGTGAATACTTATGTTGATTTGCATGACTAACATGCATAATTTTAAGGTTTTTAGGCGGAAAACATTAGTTTGGTATTATTGTTTGAATGAAAACATCCCAGAAGTGCAAATTTACATGTTAAATATAATGCATGTTGATGATTAACATGATGCTTAAGATAAAGCATAAATGATATATATGTTATGTAGTTTTATTATGCATGTAACATGAGATTTTTATGTAGTAACATTAGCATTGCACGTGTGCCTTGGGACATCGCGTAAAATCGGGTGTGAGTGACATGGTTTGAATAGTTGGTTCGGAGGGTTGTCAAAAATATTAATTTCAGAGGGTTGTCCATTATATTTAATTTCGGAGGATTGTCCATTATATTTAATTTCGGAGGATTGTCCAGTATATTGTACTATCGAAGAATGACCTGTACAATATAATATCATATCGAAGAGCCATGTTTTTTCAAATTTTTGATGATATATGCTATTATACTCTATTATTTTAATTGTGATTCCCACATTTAGTGTTGGTCAGCCCTGAGTGTAGTTAGTTGATGCCATAAATCTTTTTGTTGTGATGAATTAGATGTGGTCATTAGTGTCCAGTAAGTGTTGATCGTTAAATATAGAGATGAGAAATGGGAAAATTTTATCAAAAGCATAGGGCTTGATTCTGTACTAGTTTATGCAGTTGATGAACACCATAGACAAGTGTCGAGGAAAATGTCTCCCCCAATATATGAGAACAAGTATGCATTTCCATGTAGAAGATTGGGAAATGCCAAAACAAAACATCGAAGAACTATATAAAGTAGGAAGTTTTGAATTCAAAAGATTATAAGTAAAAATCTAAAAAACACTCATTCGATAGGATGCGAGGCAGAGAAATTATTGAACTCTTAAATCCAAGAGATGCAACGATTTACAAAGAAAAAGTTCAAAATTTTACATATAGGGAGCTATTCGAATTTACCGGCCCGAGCCCTTAGCAGTTAGGGTTGCACAAACCTATATGTATATGTCTTGAATGCAAGCGCTAACCAATTCTAAGACTCCTTTTAGGGTTAGTAGCGAATACATCCTTTGGACCGGTGTATTTTACTTGTTATCAACTAGAGTTAGGCTTTGTATGAATGACCCGAGTATTCCTTAAGGCCTTAACTCCTAAATATCTGACTCAAAACTATGACATGGATCTAGATCCGGAACATACTTATAGTATACAGTATGCCTGGGTTATGACCCGATGGTCATTGAGAATTGTGCTTTCTTGCAAGATAAAGCATTAATTTGGCAAGCAAATGAAAAGAACTCTCGATCATTAATACCAAAACTTCTATTCCTTGGGAATGTTTAACACAATCTAGAATGGGATTACTATGACTCTTAGCCCCCAAGGCTATAGAAACAGCAAAACTCATGTCATAGCGAAGATGGACAAGGCAATATTCAAATTAACTTTGAGCCTAGAAAAAATTATAGAAGATCATACTCTGCAAGTTCTTGAATTCCTTTTTAGAAATTCGAACTCCTTCAGAGATAAATGTTGATCAGAAACTTAAATCTAGAAAGAGGTAGACTATTCATCTACAATTCCAATTTAAAATATCTGAAACAGACAAATATTCAAAATTCCCAGTGAGTCTCCAACATATTCTCCAAATGATGTCACCAAATGAGAGCCATCGCGGCTCATGATGATGACGGTAGAATGTGTTTGAAATAGATAAAAGAATATCTAAGAGAAAGAAGCAAAATCAATAAAACATCTTTGAGAAAAGCAAATGGTTTTCTCAAAATTAACAAAATTAACAAAGGAAAAGTTTAAGAAAACAGTAGTATCAAACAATGGAACAATAAAATGAATCTTCAAATGTTTACATATTTTTGTCTTAATGTACTAAATAATCAAATAGATTATCCTTTTGCATAAATAAATATGTTCCCAGAATGGATTCAATCTGCTTAGAAAAAAGTAGTATCTGCCATCCTCCTTTGGAAGAAATAAGGATAATGGCACAAGGTGTAGAAATCATAGCTTCACCTTTCAAAACTATAAATACAAAAGAGGATGAAACCAGAAGTATAAGATTAGAGATATTAAAGGAATCAATGACAAAATAATTTTACAAACCAAATTTTGAACAATTTCTTCTGATTGGATAGGAATTGAAAAAATTACCTCACGAAATAAAGGAATAGAAAAAAGAAAAGCAAACAGAAAACCCCTTGTTCAAACCATCTAAAAACCTAAGATTAGGAGAAATAAAATAATGATGATCACAGTAAAATTTTAACTCAAATTAGCTTTTATGAAATAAGACCTTCTTTAAAGATCAAATAAATTCTTAAGTGAAACGAAACAGGTTCTTCTGTTTGAGAAACACTAAAATTTAGAGATCCAGAACAAAGTGAACAAATAAATGAAGTGAGAAGCAGCGCAAAGATCAAAATTTGCATCGAGAACCCGATCCCTCGGTTACAATTTGAAAAAAACAACTGGCTCGCGCGTTATAGTAATGATGCTATCTATGATTGGAATATAGATGGTCTCTCTGAACATGAAATCTTTGTTGTTCTTCGCCAAATGCAAATGGTAGCAACTGCTTGTTTGACAGATGGGGATGATCATAATGTTGTCCAATTAATCCTATCGAGATTCAGCGCTGTAAAATTTTGGTGGGAAAACTTCGCTCGAAAGAAGATTTTATGTACAAAAAAGTATAAATGAAGATGGAGAGAGACGCAGCCATCATATAAGTATGAACCAAACATTTTATAGTGTATCCAAAATTTTTAAAGAGAAAATTTTCAAAATCCTCCAAAATCCCAAGATGTAGAACACTTAGTGATTTCAAATGGTACGCGGATGTGTTCTTAAACAAATTAATGACTGTAAAGAAGATGCAAGAGCCTTTTGAAAGAAAAATTCATTTATGGACTTCCATGGTTCACCGAAAAAGGTTCAGAAACCCTTAGAGAAAATAATGGAACATTCCTATGGAAGATCTCAAATTTTATGGAGATCTCAGAGAAGTGGAAAAGAAGGTTTAAGATTTGTTCTCAAACTTAAACTTCAATATCAAGTTGTAAGAGATCTAAAAGCTTCAAGAAAGATTTTTATGATCTTTTGTGCTCAATATGGTATTGAAATGCCAATCTACCTGCGAAAAATTTTTAAAACAAAAAATTAAAAAGAAAACCTTATTAAAAACACACAAATTCGAAGCAAATTCAAATAGATCAAAAACAAAAATTTCATAAAAACATAAAAAAGAAGTTGGTGTGTTTTGCTGTGGTCAAAACATATACTAAATTTGTAGAAAAACAAGGTAAATGTTTTATCAGATAACGAAGAAGAATATTATTCTGAAAATAATACTTCATCTTCTGAAACTGAGAAATCCCAAACTAAAAGCAATATCTCTGAAAAAGAAATAGAAAAAATAGAAATTTGTCTATGTCAAGTAAATATGTTAACAGCAGATCAAGAATTGTTTATAGAAATGATGATCAAATCAAGCATAAAAGAAACTAAAGCAAAAATATATAAGAAAAATATTAGAACACCAAAATACTAAACTAAAATTTAGAATAATTTGTCAAATTCTTATCAAATCAAAGATATTATTCAATATTATAAAATCAAGAACCCGCAACGACCAAGATTCATATAAAATAAAATAAATAAAAACTCAAATTGATGAAATAAAACTTTATACTCAAAATATAGATGCTAGAATAACAAATCTAGAAAAACAAAAAGATACTTTGACAAGTCAAACATCTGAAGAATTAGAAACTTTTGTACATAGTATGACAATTGTACAAAAACAAAGATCAGATATTAAAAATAATGAAATCAACCCGACATTTACCAACTTTTTATAGCCTTTGATCGACTTAGGGAGCCCGATTCTCCTCAATTGTATACATGTATGATTGATTCCTATCAGATATTTTGTAAAAACTTCGACAAAGAAGACTTTCAATCCATTAGTAATGATCCATTGAAGGTTCAATACAAATTACCACAAGGACATATTTGAAAAAATGGTATTTGTATTAAAACTTCATTTTTACTAGTCAAAAATATAAGTCACCAAATTGTATTAGGAACCCCTTTCCTAACACAACTATATCCATTTACCATAGATAATCAAGGTTTAAAACCAAAATATAACAACCAAGATACTTTATTTGAATTCATAAAAGGGATAGAAACAAAGAATAATCGTTCAGATTTTATAAATTTATTTCAAGAAAAACAAGAATATGTAAAATTCCTTAAAAGGAAATACAATACAAAAAGACTGAAGAAAATTTAAAATCTAAACAAATTCAAGAAATGATTAAACAAATTCAACAACAAATAGAAAATAATATTTGTTCTTTCTATACCAAATGCCTGAATAGAAAACAAATACATATAGTTTTATTGGCCTATATGAAAAAAATTTTAACGAAACAAATTCCTGCCAGCGCAGCACTAATCAACGATCCAAAACTTTAATATTGCAAAAGAGATCAATGATCTTTACAAAACTTAATAAGACCAAGTCATTCCCCTTGGAGTTGTGCAACTTTTTATGTCTAAAAAGCTTCCAAAATCGTTATTTAACTCCAAGACTAGTTATCAATTATAAACCATTGAATAAAGTCTTACAATGGATTAGGTACCCAATACCTAATAAAAAAGATTTGATTCAATGGTAATGAAACAATTTTTTCAAAATTTGATATGAAATCTGGATTTTGGCAAATTTATATTAAACCAGAATATAGGTACAAAACAAAGATTTACGCCCATTTTGCCATTACGAATTTAAATATACGCTTTGCCTAAAAAAATGCTCCTTTTGAATTTCAAAATATGATGAATGAAATTTTCAATGAATATACTAAGTTTTCTATAGTATACATTGATGATGTTCTCATATTTTCAAATTCCATTGAAGAGCATTTCAAACATTTAAAAAAATTTCAAAATCATCAGAAGAGATAATGGTTTAGTTATTTCAAGAACAAAAAATAAAATTATTTTAAACAAACATTAGTTTTTAGAATTTGGACATTTATCATGTCAAATAAAAACCACGTATAGGGCAATTGAATTTGCTAACAAATTTCGATGAAATTAAGGACAAAACCTAACTGCAAAGATTTAGAAGTTTAAACATAGAATGATTTTATCCAAATCTTGTGATTTTGATTAAACCTCTATTTCAAAGGTTAAAGAAGAACCCTGCTCCTTGGTCCAATGAACATACCCAAGATATCAAACAGGTTAAGTCTCGTGCCATGAACTTCCCCCGCTAGAATCCTACACCTGTATCTTCCTATAATAGAGATGTATCGTCTCAAACATAGGATACGGATAGATAAAACAAAAATTTTGAAACAAAATTTCAATTGTAAGATTTCACTGGGTGGTTCGAGTGGTCCTCAAGTGGAATGACTTAATCTGCTAAAATAAATTTTAGCCATTGTTTTATTTATACAAAAATTTCAAAGCTCGACGCTTTCTTTTTAAGAGTCGATCAAAGCCGTTAGAAGAAATTTTGCAAAAGATGTTCAAATTTTAGTTTCAAACATATTTTTGCCGTATGGAAAGCAATTTTATCTCTGCTTTTTATTTTGAAATCAATTTATCAAAGGATCTTCAAATGTTTTACTGATTTTTCACTTTAATTTTACGCGAAAAACGAAAGAAACAAGACCTTCATCAAAACCAACAACCAAAGAATCCTATGCCATGCCAAAAGCTCAATCTTCAAATCGTTTTGAAGTATTGGGTAAAATACCCAAACCAAATACCCCAAGTTCTTCAAGTCCTGCTTATCATACAAAAGAACCTAAACTTCTTATTGCGCTCTGTGTTAGATCATAAATCTACTTCGTGCTCTTACGAGACCCAAAAAATTTTCCCCAAAAGTGACAAATACTTTTAACAAATGAGATTTCCAAACCCGATTCTGGCCAATATACCGGTGAGATACTCGACCCATTCCCAAGTTTCCGCGTCAAAAACCCCGAGTGGTACCGAAGACATCGTGATATTCAAAATGCAAAATTTTTAAAATTATTTCCGGGCGCGATTGGGAACAAAATCTTTTTACTACAAACAAGCCAAAATCTTTATCCTGGTCAAACTTTGACAATATTGATTACAAAAATGCATGGTAAAATTAATTTTTATGTTAGAATCATCTTCCTCATTCCCGGTTTTTTTAACCAAAGGTGAAAACTTCAAAATCTTTTCAATTCGTCTTGAATTGGTGGTTTCGGCCACCCAAAAATATTTTCCGTCCCGAAATTCGCAAATCCTTCGACTATTTCAAAGCCAATCGTGAAAACTTTTTTCCTTCATAAATAGTTAGTCACCTTCTCGTCGCTCTCAATTCTAGAATCCTTCTTAGACCTCGTCAGAATTCACTTTCCATCATTTTCTGCATGCACCATTTCCTTTAGCATTCAATAGAATTCAAATTGCACCCATACCGCTTTCAAAATTTTCCAGTTCCTCAAACATTTAAGTCCATTAAAGGATGGTCGGGATTCACAAAAGCCCAAAACAGTGCTCCACAGTTCAAAGGTACCCACTAGTCTAACTTCGCCAGCCCAACTTCGCGGCCCCAACCTTCAAAACTCATTTCCTTCAATTCAAATTGTAAGGCCTATCTCAAAAGTCAAAGAATAAAGAACACCAAGACACATCCCAACTGCGTACTGTGGCCTCGCATCAGGATGATAATTCCATCCGCCCAGCCCAACAAAACGAAGATATTATGAGTTACTAATTCATACACCTCTCGAAAGAATGGGCAGAACCAAAACATTTTCAAAAGCCTATGTTCAGAGAGTCTACAAGTTCCGTGCCCCAAGGCATCAAATTCTCAAGCCTTTACCATCATTAAGCCAAGAAGACTCATAACGAAGAATCAAAACAGATTCAAGTAAATCCTCATCAGCAACAATGGAGCGACATATTAATGATCTCGCCCCACCTCAAAAGAAACAAAAGCAATAGTGCCTGAAGCTCGGGACAAAAGAACTACTTTCAAAAAGACACGCTCCATCATTCTATAAGATAAAAAGTTCGACTAAAGGTTGCTTTTCAAAAGAAGATACTACTCAAGATCGAAAAGAGACCATTCTTCAAAAGTCACAATGGATTTACTTTTCATGATTTCCAAAGTTTTTTATTTTTAGTCACATTCCAAAGTGCTCAATCCGTCAAAACTATATAAGAAGAGTGGACATCTCTCGCGAGAGTTAAGTTTAAGAAGAGAAAAATGAGAGAGTTTTATCAATATCGCTAATCAGATTCCGGTTTAATCATCAGCATGTTCTTCGCTTAAAAAGTTTCAAAGATTGTAAGTTTTGAATGTTCAAATAAAAATTTCGATTCAATATCTGTAATGGTTTTTAGTGTTTTTAATACTGCGGTAAATTTTATAAAATCTTCGCTAAGATATCGTGTTGGAAAACCAAGAGAACTCTGATCACTGGCCAATAGTGAAGTTTCAAAGTCTAGAGAAACTAAAATAAACGCTGTCAGAGATATTGAAGAAGAACTCGCTTTTGTACAACAATATAATATCACATCAAAGTGGGTCAGTTCCAATAGGATATTATGATATCGAAATTCTCATGAGTGGTTGTCCACTTTATTATAAAATTCCAGAATGTCCAATAGAGTTTCAAAACAAAAGCTTTGTTTTGAAATAGTTTTCTATATGCACAAGACATGATCTCATATGAAATACGGAAGACGAGAGATATGTATGATATGTGTACACCAAGAAGTAGAGACATGCATGTTTTATATGAATGTGTGAATTTATGACATCGCACATGTACTGGGCGGAAGTACCCTCGGTAGGAGTGATCACCCTATGTTTTTGCTTCATCTCTCGTCATGAAAAACCATTTTCACATTCGAGATACACACATCGATGTTTCACATATCTTTAGTTTTAAGAAAGCAATAGAAGTGCCTTGAAGTTTCCTGTATCCTATGATTTTCGGGGTTAGAAACTCGTGTTTTTGTAATATATGGAACCAAAATGTTGCATTTAATTTAGTTTCGTATAATTAAATATATTTGGAAAACAAAAATACAAAATACAAATTTGGTGTCGGTTTGATTATGTTTCAAAATTGTTTTATGTTTTAAAACTAAGGAGAATAAAAAAAGTTTCAAAATTGTATTATTTGTGTTTTAAAAACTGTTATCAAAGAACAGTTTTAAAAATATGAATCAAATTAATTTTTCTTAAAAATAATGTATCTTTAAAAAAAAATATTTGAAATATTTTTAGGAACCTTATATGTAAGTACAAAGTTCTTTTTTCTTTTTTTTTTTTTGGAAAGGAAGTACAAAGTTTTTATTATTTTTGAAAGGGAAAATTATTGTTTAAACCCTAAACTTTTGAAATTAGTGTTTTTATATTCTGAACTAAAAAAAAACTTATTTTTTAATTATATAAATTTTTATTTTTATTGTAGTTCTACCTCGAAATACCTGAACTGAGACTCTTGTGGCAAAACAAAACTACTATATCGTTTTGGAGAGTGAGATAGACCAAACCACGTCATACAAAAACGATGTCGTTTTAAACTTCCGTTTTTTAAAATTACTAAAAAATCCCTATCTTCTTCCCTGTTTTTCTCCTTCATTCTCTTTGAACAAACGATCCCTAATTTTTATCCTGGTTTCTTTACTCCTCGTTTGGGTTGTTACGTGATACAAAAGTCCTTCTTAGATTATTGTGGTTGTTTCTTCTGTGTTCCTTTTATGTATAGGGATTAAGCTTTGTTAATGATTTGGGTCTGGGATTTTCCGTGCTTTACTTCAGACGGCTGAAAGGGGGAAGACTCGATTCTTTTCGGGTAAGGTTCAACTGTTTGTTGGAAAGTGAAGGAAAAGAGAGAAAGCGGAATCTGAATCTAGATCTTTTTGTAGTGTTGTTCTTGTTTTGATTTTTGGGTGATTTGACTGACAGAAACTGAAGGCAAATCTGCAATTGCAATATTGCATGCTGGGAATCTCGACCTTTTTTCCGATTTTCTCAATGAAGCAAACAGGGTGAAAAATGGAAAATTGGATTAGCATGATCCAAAACAAATTCTTCAATTCCATCGTTTTGTCAGCAAACCAAAGACCCAATTGAAAGATTTTCCGTTTCGTTCATAATTTACATGAATTGGCTGTTTTCTCGGGTTTATGAAATTTGGGATTTATTTTCTTTTCCTATTTGGATAAAACAAAAGTTGATGCATGTATATATTAGACTACCGCTGATAAGATGACTAAGCCTGTTCCTGCTTCATCTCGTTTCGACTTTTGCAAGGTGAAATATCTTGACGACAACAGTCAGATATTTTAAAATAAAAATCATATATTTAATTTTTAAAAATAAAATTTAAAAGAAAAATACGAAATTATAAATATTTAAAATAATAAAAAAAAAAGATTACAAAGATTTATTAAAATTATATTATATTAATTCAAATATATTCCCCTAAAATTTCCAACAATATTTTTTAAATATTAAATAATTCTTAATCAACAAAATCTAAAACACTAGTAATAAGGCTGAAGTTTGTCATTCTAACTGAGATTTTAATTTAAATTATTTGAATTTGAATACAAAAACATTTGGAATCCAAATACAACTGGACTTTAGCCCTTATCCGTAATAGATAACACATATATATATATGGAGTAAAAGCATTACTTTTTTTTTCCAAGAACTCTCCTAACTCCATTCATCAATTTTTCTTGCTTCTTTCTCATTCTCCCACTTTCTTTCAAAAATTACTTGAAGAATTGAAGTTGCTTTGACATTTGATAATTTGTTGTTTGTCTTCTTCTCCTTCTTCTTCTTCAACAAAATCACCATGACGAAACCAACATTAAACGCGTTGCTCATTGCTTTTCGCAACCAACATGCCCCTTTTAATCGTTGACAAGATACTTATTTCTGTATGTTTCTCCTTTCCATATATAGCTTTGTTGAAGTAATTTTCATATATGCATATTATCTATACATAGTCTTTGTTGAAATTACTCATGCATATATTATATTATATTAATGTGAATATTAATTCGGTAGAACCTCTTCTCGCACATCGTAACGAGGAAAAGTGTCAAGGCTCTTTCACGGTAATAGGTACGTGTGTTAGATATTGAATTCTTGATTTGTTTAGTTTTGAAAACTATTGAAACTTTGTTTATAATTAATTGACTAATTGCAAAGAATATGCATGCATCCACGATACGGCCAAGGTGAATCGCATTCATCTTTTACGCTCAGCCAGACAGGGACGGCGTCAAACAAACTCTCATCGATATAATTGAAGAATGGAACGTTTCAACCGCTTATAACATTCGAGGGAAAATCGTAAGAATCATAATTCCTACCGTGAATATATTCTCGTATTTTTTTTATATTTTATTGGCCAATGTAATATGTATTTATGCATGTGAGCATTGCATAATCTCTTAAAGCACCTACCCTGATATATTTTTGCATGCGCTCACGCGCATTTGGTAGACACCCAATCATCCGCTAAGGTCACGTGCACAACCTACAAAGCAAGCCTCGACGGCTGCCGGAGACCTGTGCCTAGCTGTCTTATATATATTGAGATGCTTCTGTTGATCCAGAACTCTTGACCGTTATTTTCTTAATTTTCTTTTCTTGTTCCACTACTGATTAAAATTGTCATGCTGACATTTAACTACAGATGGTTTCGCTTTGGCCACTACATTGTCACGATATTATTCTTTGGTAAATTAGAGTATGGCTTCATGCATCATAATGAATTAATCAAATAATTGATAATTTTTATTAATTTCGATTCTTGTTGCCTGTTGGTGAAATGTAAAATTTTTAATTTGACCTTTTAGTTAATAAACAAACTTATATAACAAATATGAAGGGCAGAGATGGTTGGGCCACCAGCAGAAGCAGCATGGTCCCAAACTGGGCCGGGCCGTCGGCCAGCCCAGACCACCAGGCCCACTCACAGCTTGTTTTATCTCGTGGAGTAATAGAAAGCTTTCTTTTGCACCAACCCCAGTGCTTATCAGCTATAAAATGGAAGATCATCATCATGCTCCAATTTAACATAAGGTTAATGAGAATGACAGATAATCAATTCTTCAAATCAAACCACCCGGCCGTTTGTTGAATTTAACGCCAAAATTATTCGCCAAAGATAATGCTTGCTTTTTAAAATTTTCACGACTATTATCGAATTTTTTTAAAACGTTATGAATGTAAAACGAAAATATTTCCGGCTTTTTTCTATTCGTAGTGCTCATTTTCTATCAAAAATAATAAAACTTCATCATTTTCCGCTAAACTAGTTAGTGGCTGGTGATCACCTAATACTACCAGTGACGATTAATCCGGAAGCCGACGTATGTCTCAACCTCCGACTCACGGCCGCTTATTTTTTTTCAATTTTTAAACTTATCTCATTTAAAAAATTAAACAAGTGCAAAGTCGGCGATTAGAAAATTCCCAACCCGCCTCGCTTACATTTCCGATTTTTGTTTTTGTTTCTTTGTTTCTGTTTCTCAGTTTTGTTTTATACATTTTTATTATTTTAAAAATTAATATATTTATTAAAAAAATAAAATATTATGAATTTTTATAAATTATTTATTAAAAAGTATTCCTAATTATTATTATTATTATTTATATTAAAATATGCAAATAAAAATAATAAATAAATATATATATTTCTTTTAAAATATGTCCTGCAGATCTTATACTAATACTGAACCAGCCTCTGATTAAAATAAACTCAAACCCGTTAAAAATTCAATTATAGTTAAATCAAACTGGTCCCATTAAGAACGGGCTACGGAACTAAATAATCCGCCCCGCTTCGTCATCCCTACCGCACCCAATACAAAAACAAACAACTTAACGCTTAACGCTTACAAGCATTATTCAAGATAAGATAAAAACAAAGCTATATTCATGCCAGTTAAAAACAAATGTCACATAACGCTCATAATTTGATATTTTCGGTCGACAACCGCTTTTCTGCAAATCACTGGCGACAAATAAAGAACGAACACAACGAAAAACATCAATGCTATAACAAACCATTTAATAAACCACCATCAGGCAAGCATCTGCGGATTGAACCAAACGCCGTAATAAAAAACAACGACAACACGAAAAAGATGTGCTAATTTCCAAATATTTTCAGAAAAACGATTTACTGGAAGCCACAAAAAAAGAAATGATAAGATAAATCGATGACCAAAATCATCCCACCTTGTTTGAGTTCTATGGTACTTTTTTTTAAGAAATGACAAAACAGGTCAATTTTTTCATTAAAAACATTTCAAGAATTCACATTCAACAGGGCCATCTTATCTTAAGAGGTGTATGGGGATTACGAAAATTAACGATCTTGGCTGGCTACAAAAATTAAAAGCCAGATGATTAAACTTTAAATCCTCTATAAAAACGATTTATGGATTACAACATACAAGATTATTATTGAAGAAAAACGTTTGTTACTTTTCGTGAAGATCAAAGCAGGCCATTGATCCAAAAAAAAATCAAAGAAAATATAGGTTATGAATCGTTTCTTTTTATATGTATTAATAAAGAAGATCCAAAGAACTGATTGATGACGTGTAAATAAAACACAAATCTCTTTATTTAACAAGTAGCTAATTAACCTCACGAAGGTACGTAACTATCATAACTCATAATTCAATAAAAACAACTCCTCTCTCTCTCTCCCTTCCCTTTCTTTTTCTCTTCTTCAAGAATTGTAGGTGGGTACAGTTGAAGGTGGCGCATTGGAATCTCTGATTAGTAAATAGTAAAGCTAATAAAGGTTCAGTTCAAGCTTATTTCAATAATATGAATTTGATTATGGGTCGTGCGTTGCTTTTCCATTTCTATTTTGCTAATTTTCGGCAACCCAATTCAGCCAATACAGGTTGCAAGCCAAACATACATGATATTCAATTTAAAAAATATAGAATCTAAAGTTTTTGATATATATATTTATCTATTTTAAAAAATTAAAAATTAGTTATGTTAAAATATATTGCCTTTTGGTTTTAAATAAAAATCAAATCTCTTTAATATTTAAATAAAATATATTTTATTTGGACATTTAATTTTAAAAAGTTCTTAGTTGTGAAACATAGTTAATATTTTTATTATTTATTCAAAATAAATAAGGAATAATGTAAATAATACTTTCTATTTTCTTATATGATTACATATTTTATTTAAATTATTAAATTTCTTTTCTATTTAAATTATTCAATTTTTAGAATATTCTACAACATAATTTCCTCATTTATATATTGAATTATATTATTCAAAATAAATAAGGAAAAAACGGTTAACAATACTTTCTTTATTTCTTTTCCATTACATCTTTTCTTTTTTTATATGATTTCATATTTTCTATTTAAATTATTAAATTTTTGGAACGTTCAATAAGATGATTTCATTTTTTATAATGAATATATTGATAAAAATAAATAAGAAAATAATGTGAAAAGTTGGGTATTTTCTTTCCTAATATGAGATTACATATTTTCTATTTAAATTATTAGCTTTTTAGAAAGTTCACAACATTTCCTCATTTATATAGTATATATATTATAGCATATATATATATATATATATATATATATATTAACAAAAAAATTATAATAAAAAGAACAATAATTTCTAGTTAAGATGTTATAATAACTAATTAGAAAAGAAAGAGTCCTGCTCTATTACTTATTAAAATATTTGAAAGTCATCCCCATATCTAAATGTTTATACTATTGGGAAGCACATAAAATTATACATTGCCTAATTCTGAAAAGGCATTGGTATTGTATAATTATTCATTCAGTGGTCAAATTTTTTCTAAAATTATTACAAACTCTAACTTTGAAGGTTATTGCTAACTCTTCCGGACTAAATAAGGTTTTTGTTTTGCAATTTTTTTTTCTTTCTTTTTTACATTTTAATAAAAATTTTAAATTTTTTTATTTTCTACTTTTTCACAGACTTATTACAAAGTTTTGGTTAAATAAAATTGTCAATATACTAAACTTTAAAAAAAAAAAGAAAGATAAAAGTAATGTATTGATTTTCTTTTTCTTTTTAATGTTTAATAAACATGAAAAGACATTGTATATACATCTTAGATTTGAAGGAAATTCCAAATCCGCCTCTAACCCATTTGTTTAAATTTGTACCGATGGACGAGGAAGAGTTTGAGATTATTTTTCTTGAAATGCATAAATATTTCAAAACGCTTTTCAAAATTTTTTTAAAATTTGAGTAAGTCATGAATCTTTTTCAAATGTCTCAAATTTTTAAATATATTTTTAAATGATTACTTTTTCTCTATAAATTTCTACACTTTTTATCTTATGTAGTGTTATATTACCGCTCTAATACCAAATTGATGCAGGATAAAATACAGACCGATCTCGATCAAAGCTTATACCGCGATACCAAATCTTGACGTAGCTGATACCTAAAAATAATAAAATTGGAAAACGAATAAAAATAATAAAATTGAAAGAAGCTTAATAAAATATAATTAGAGACTGTTATCGTTTTTCAATATTATATTAAATATACCAAAAACAAAAACATAAGGCACTATTTATACACCAATATAAACCCCAACAAATAAATCTAGTTGATAACGTATAAATCCTAAAAACTCAAACAACAGATAACATAAATTATAAAAACCCTAACAGATAAATCCTAAAAGACAATTAAATAAATAACTAATAATAATAAAAATCATAATTGAATTTGGGCTTCCTATCTCGTTTCATGCTATATGTTCTTATTCCATACCCATCATTTTTTATATCTTATGTAAAAGTTACCATCAAGTTATTTATTTATTTTTATTTTTTTAAAAGTGTCTTCTTAATCCTATATCAATTATTCAAAATCATATTTTATTTATAATAGACAAAATCAAAATAGATAACATTTAAGACAATAAAACTTATGCTTACTCCATAATCAAGATTGAAATGTCACGATATATCCGACGCTCTGGCCGATTCAGACGCGAATAAGCAAAGAAATTTCCACGAAGCTGATAAAATGAAAAATTATCAATGCAGAGATCAAAGTCGGTGCGGCTACCATACCGTACTGTTTGGTTTTTTAGGAGACGCCACGTGTAAGCACTAATATATATTTTAACTATAAATTAATAACAATACAATATAAAATAAGAATAATAACAATTATTTATTTTTGATGAATGGATCCAATAGTATATATTTAAAATTTTAAAATTACAATTATATTCATGATAATTTTTTTAAGATAATATTTTTATTTATTGTTAATGACTAAATTCTGATAACATATATTTAAATTTTAATATTATAATTATTTTCACTTAATTTTAAAAATAATATTATATTTCAAGATATCCGTAAAATCAAACCATACACAACTGCTTACTCTGAATGCAGCAAGTGAAATGTATGAACAGTATTGCCAACATATTCAATGGCAGGATCCATTAAGTGTTGGCCCATGTTCCAACATTATCCTGAAGCCTAGCCTAGTTCCCATGGGCCATCATGACATCGTCTGTGTGGATACAATTGCATTAAATCATTCTATAAGCATTCTGCTTTTGTTTCTCAATCTCTCGATAAATATTTAACATTTATTTTTACTTTATATGCCAGGCACCTGTATTTTTCTGCGGAAACTCTTCTCCAAAACCACAATGAAAATACGGAGACTCCCTGCCTTGAAATAGCGCTATTCTGTTCATCATAATGAGAAAGCCAGGCTATGTAAATTCATGTTATAAATGCCATTAAAGGTAAAAATATCTTGACGACAACAAATAGATATTTTAAAA